>JASCQY010000068.1:4361267-4373343 GCA_030264315.1 Sardinella tawilis
TTACTTTACATATATAACTGTGGTTCTGCTAAAGTAAGTAATTTTTCAAAGCAAGCCCCCCAAAACACACACACACACACACACACACACACACACACACACACACACACACACACACACACACAGCAGCACTAAGGGCCACTAAGGACCCTATGTGATCTGGGTTGTCTCATTTGAAAAGATATAAGAGGGACAAAATCTCAAACATATGCACATTACATGTAGAGGAGAGCATGCATCTGCAGCATAAGGCAGCACTATTTTCTTTGGCTAAATTCCTGCTTGCCTTTTTTGGGGCTATTAACAGTGCGACTGCTTTAAGGCGACTAAGCTCGTGAGGTCAGGCAGAACAAGGAAGGGTGGAGGGGGTGGAGGAGAACTTGGGGGTGGATGATACCTGTGTCTCTACATCAGTGAGTTTGCGCGTCTGCTCCGCCGTCCGAGATAGGAGACTGGTGCCCATTTCCAACATGGCGGCCGTGTGATTGTGGACCGCACTCTGCTGCAGCTGTGCCATTTCCATCTTCATGCTCTCCCTGATGTAATTTTCAATCTGAAACACAGAAAAAGTCAAGTTAGTGTCCACAGAGAAACACTAAAATATGAGAGGTAAAACAAAATAAATTACCTCAGACTCTTTGAAGAGTCAACACAATGAATAAGGAAACAATATATATGGCAAAAAAAGATAAGAATACATCAAACTGCATCAGTTACTTTAGCATGTCAGGACACAAAAGGTAAAAGCAACAACTTCGTTAAACAGAAGCAGACTCCGTGAAGCTGGCCTTTTAATCACGCGCTGACAGATTGGGAGTCTTTCAAAGAATGTTTTATCGTTCCCCCGGATCCATCCTCCAAGATGAAAAGAAATGATCCTTCATTTCCGTTAAACATTATGCAAACACAAAGCCCTTCCAATGAGCCACTCAAACCAGATGAGTTGAAACAGGGGTGTTGGAGGCGATTCTGTAGGTGGAAGCAGATGTGGGTCATTTGTAGTGTACGGAGGGAGGGAGGAAAAGCTGAAGGATTGAGATGGAAAGACAGACAGCAAGATTATCTTGAAAGCCCTTTTTCATCCTTATCTATCTGGCAGTGTGGACGACAAGGCCATAGCGGGGCTTTCGCCGGAGTCCACGGATCTTAATGTGGATTAGGCACTGTGGAGCTTGATGCATGCCGGCAGTGCTGACCCCGCGGACCATTTCACAGCTCCGAGAGGCAGCGGAGAAAGTCATGGCACATATTTGGATGATCAACCGCCTGATGCCGCCAAACGCAAAACCTCGGCTGAACTGTCTTCTCCGGGTCAACATCCCCTCAGAAATACTCCATGTCCAAACATTCCACTGTCTCACACCCTAACGCGACATACACAGCAAAAGTTTCCCATAAAAACCGTAAGAAAGCCACTGATAGCATCGGACAGGAATAAAGACTGAGACAAAGCTTTGCTGGCAGATCGAATCAGTCAAGGATGGAAAGAGCCGGGGGCGTCGGGAGATTCTTGACTCTGAGTCATGTACACCAGAGAGACGAGGTGACAACAGAGTTGCTCATTCTGTTTTGGTTTCTTCTTTTCCACATCTCCAAATACACAGTTTTCTCTTATAATTACGTTTGGTTTAACCCCTATGTTTGAAGGATTCGTACACATACCCGTGGGATATAAAACGAACTAGCATATTGACTGACTCACATTGGTGGACTTAACAATAGGACGTGATACATCACATGACTCTGATGCCATCGGTCAAGCATGCTCAAGACAGGCACCTAACCAGGCCCGAATGATGATTTTATAGCTCATTCTTCTGACAATAATTTGTGTGGGACGAGGTCCTAAAACAAAGAATAATGGTACCAAATATTTGGTTAAACAAAGCTTGCTGTGGTGTGAATAGATGACTTGCCAACCAAATGTCCCATTGGCCTAAAAAATGGCAGATGTGTGTTTGTTTTGGCCTAAATAGCTAAAACCGCAATGTTTCGAAAGTCGAATAGCACATGTCTCTCTGGCCAGAGTCACAGAAACAGACAGAGGTTACGTGGCTTTATAAGCGTGAAATCACTTCACATAACCGGGGTCCTCCGTATGTGTAAGGGTCAGCAGGGACTTGTCGTTTCCCTCTTCCTTGCATAAAAGAGCTGCTTTCGAGCGCTGTGGGGCCAGACAATAACACAGACGGACCAAAGACAGTCTCATTCCTTCACTACGAGGGGCCTCTACCCAGCAGCCGTCAGCAACGGTCTGCCATAAGGAATTAGCAATAACGGTCCAATATCCTCTCTTGGCATTGATGTTTAAGTAAAAAGTGTCCATTGTTTGAGGATTGCTTGCACATGTAATATGGTTCCCTGGCTGTGAAGCCTTTGAGAGCTGATCTAAGTGTCACTTTTCAATAAATCTTCGAGCCCGGGCGGAGGTAATTGGAAGAAGCACAGAGGGTCTGAAGCCATTGCTGATACAGCCCGGCTATTAGAACTGATTGAACTGGCATTTAATCAGTAGTTCACGGAGAGATCAGAACGCTGCAAGAGCGATATTAATTTCACGCTGAATTGGCTTTGCATACCATGTAAAAATGTGTCTTCGATTAACAAGCGCCTGGGAGAACAGGGTTTCACACTACACTACACAGCTCTGTTCAAAATGTTTTTTTTTTCCCTTTTCTGAATGCACCTCAAGTTTATCGTAGCACTCTTTTGGAAGAGGTTCTGAGCCTTGGAAATCACCTTGAATAAGTATGTGTGTGTGGGACCTGCCAGCTCCCAACAGAAACATTAGCTCAGAGATCGTCCTTCTGAACATGGAGGGGGGAATAAGCTAAGCCTGCCTCATGGGGCTCCTATGGACCTCCTCGACGGAAAGTACCAAGGAGAAAAGATTACACAAACACCACCCCTTTTGTGTAAAAATACCACTGGCGGAAGATGTGCAACTGCTTGGTGTGGGTGTCAAGTTATTTTCCAGGTCCTGTCCGGTGCTGTGGAACTGTTGTGCGTGGGACACGAGAAGCCGAGAGAGAAAGTACCAGTGTCCCTGTTTGTGGTTTGATTGACAACAAAATGGGGCATTTGCCAAAGCTGACGCAACAAGAGAGGAGGAAGTAAATGTGAATGCACATTTAGACGAAAATAAAACTTCCCTTAAAAGACGTAAAAGGCCAAGAAATAAATGAAAAAATAGCAGGATGCAAAAAGAAACAGAGGTCATAGAAAGAATTATAATTATCAATCATCTTCTGAAAATACTGTATGTCATACATAAAAGATTCCTTAATCAGTGCTTTGCAAATGGACCATTGATGGACTATTAATAGTCCATTAATAGTGTTTGAATCCTCAGTGGTGTTACAATGATCTGGAATGGATGGGAAATGCATCCAGCATGGCTTAGCTGCAGCTGGAAGGCTTGGCTTACATCTTCCCAGCGCCCCCCAAGTAGGGGTCACCCCCAAATGAGCCTGGGTCACCTCTATCTAAGGGCCCAAATCTGACCTTTAAACTACAAGGTCCATAACAAAATCCATGCAGTAGACCTAAATCACAGAGTATGAATGATTGATCTTTTTTTGAATTGTGTTTATTTGGAAGGTTCTCAGTAGTATATTTTAGCTGCTGAAATTATGCTATACAATTAGGTTAAATTTGACCTGGGGAGGAAAAATTCAACATTAAAATGACATTTTTCATGACTGGTGGATACATATATAAACAAAAATGATGAATCTAAGCATTTCTGCCTGTTATTGCTAACTTTCATTTCATATTTATTTTTCAGAGGTTTTTCTTTGATTTGCAAGTCTGAACAGAGCTACCATTTTTCCATTACACCGAAACTGAACCATCCCAGTTTGAAATCTGAGGTGGAAAAACTCTTTAAACTATAAGAGCCTGTCCACAAAAATGAAAACAATTCTCAACATACATTAGACTTCCTCCTCACCACCACCACTACCACCGTTTCTATATTTTCTGAGGTGACAGGGAGGATTTATGTGTTGGGACATTCCTGAAGGTGCAATAACACTGAAGCTTGCCTTTTTTTCGCCCCTAAATCTCAGCCTCCCCTTCCACTATAATCACCTCTGGCTAAGTGATAGCTGCATAAACAGAATTTAACGTTTCCCAAACTGCTCCTCGACAGAGCCGCAAGCGTCAAAAGGTTTAAGGGGGGGAATCTGCCGTTGTTGGATGGCAAGGTCGAGCAAAGACTCCCCACGAGCGTGCTAACGACGATGTCTGACACACCGACCCCTGTCGCCATGACCACCCTAACCTCATTCTCACCATTTACGGAGGCCAGAAGCACAGCCGTGGCACGTTCAACCTCGTCTCTCGAACGCTTGAAGCTGTTTTTTACGAGCACTGGGAATGGAGTTACGACCCACAGTTAATGGTAAAACAATCTGCTTAAGCTGCTGCTGGCCTAGTGAGGAGAGTGCTTAGGAAGTGTGTGTGTGTGTGTTTGTGTGTGTGTGTGTGTGTGAAACACACTGAGATAGCCAACAAGATGCTGTGAGAAGAGACCCAAATCATTCTTTCAAAAAAAAAAAAAAAAAAAAGGAATGCACTGCTGTAAGATCTTGAAGCAAATGTGGAAGAATATAAAACAAAGTTCTCACACACTGGGTCTCTAGATAGATTAGCACTCTGTTTACTGCTCCTCAAAGCGAGCTGTGTTTTGGGAGCCAGACAGGATTTACGTCTGGTAAACATCGGGCGGTGTGAGGCCGTACAGTCACGGCAAGGAAGCTGAGGGCCCGTCCGCGCAGTTTGACACATCCCAGATTGAGTAGTGTCAGATTGAGTACTGCCTTAGCTTATCTGTGCCGGTGGACTGCCTGCATTTGGAAGACTCGCTCCACTGCGTGCTCCCCCCTCCCTTCCTCAATCCCCACCCTTGCCAAAGGAAGAACATCTGAAATCACAGTAATGGACACTGAAAAGCGGTAATTAACACCAATCAACACCACAAAGTGAATTACAGAGCCCTCTGGCTTTGAGTCGTATTTTTTTTTTTTTTTTTTACATGAGGAAAACCCTCATCACTTTATCGACTTAAACGGCACTATAATTAACTGGTATGTTTACCATGTTATTTGAAACCTATTTGTCAGAGGTATATGGCCATAACTCACTTGCGGCTTTGGCCCTTCACACAGTTTACAAGGTTGTACCCGGGGCACCCTCGCTCGCCGTGCTTATATAAGTTAGCACACGCTGTATATAACTCACTCACACTGGCCAGACTTGTTTTGTGGGGGCCTATATAAGTCTCACTGAGCCAGGGAGTCCATGTGTGTGTGTGGATGGGGATTAGGGGAGCAACAGTTTAGAGCTGCCATGTAGTTAACCTCTGTGAACCTGTGTACCATGAGCTCCCTTCCAAGCATTCGCTCAATCACAATCACTCTCTCAGCTGCCACCCTTTTTTATTTCTTCTTCTTCTTCTTCTTCTTCTTCTTCTTCTTCTTCTTCTTCACAAACACACACACACACACACACACACACACACACACACACGCACACACACACAATCACAATCACCCACTCAAACAAAAACTGCTGTGTTAATGATTGCATCATCTGTTGAACCCCAAAGTACCTTTCCCCTTTCTCCCAATCTTTGTACAAGTGTGTTTAAGCTACTTCTTCAGCTGCTGGTGTATGTGTTTGTGTGTTTGTGTGTATGTGTATGTGCATTTAAATGTGTGCTTGTCTTGTGTGGTGAGTGTGTGTGTGTGTGTGTGTGTGTGTGTGTGTGTGTGTGTGTGTGTGTATGGGGTTTGGAGAGGTGGTCTCACGTGTGGGTGGTCCTCTGTCTTGACTCATCACTAGCTGCTAACCCCCCTTGGCTGGAGCCTGATTCCTGGGTGCAACTCATCCGCGGCGAGCGGGACTGCCATCCTGAAAACAAGCGCCCCCATTTGCCAGAGCTCTCTCTGGACCCTCGCCGTGAACGATGTGGCTCTGTTGATTTCATTTCATTATGTCCCAGCAAACACTTCCAAGTGTGTCATTTGTATACACAAGTCGAAACCAAACCAACCATCTCTCAACATCACATGGAATTAGCCTGATGTTGAAAAGACAAGAGCAAGTGAGACAATGTACTACTTGTGACTGAGAAATAATTAAAAATAAAACAGCTAAATAATGAATTCTCTCATTGTCGTTGATTTGAATGCCCTTAAATTATTCTGATGTGTCATGTAAGCAAGCAATTTGCGCATAGTTTAAAAGATAAAACAGTAATAAAAACATCTGAATTAATCAAGATCAAGGAATGTTTATAAATTAATCTAGACCAGTGGTTTCCAACTTTTATCTGCCGCCTACCCTCTAAGACACTATGTTGTGATGAGTACCCCCAACACCACGGACAAATATCGGTAATTTTTTCCACCCAAAGAAATTGTGAACACATAGTACATGGTGCATAACAATGTAGTGACAACTGGGTGGTCTTGGGAATAGTCTGCGATAAAGTGCAAGATATTTTTGACACACAAAGTCTGTACCTGAAATGTATCTTTATGCTTTTGAGAGCTGAGAAGCCATTCAATATCTATAATAATTGATCCAAGTACCCCTAGGGGTACTCATTCCCCCAGTTTGACCACCACTGATCTAGTCAATAGTGATGCATTTTTATGGGAAGAGAAAACCAAAAACATTTAGCCTATGAAATTTTGAGAATTTCAACATTTTATGATTTTGTTTAATTGATTTAAGCAGCTACAAAATGCACAATGGCCAAACAAAGTCGAACTTCACAACAACAAAAAGGCATGATTTATTGTGCCTGATTATTGTTTAAATAACTATTAACATTCTTTGCCCTTCAGTTGGCTCATGCAGAATTTGATAGTAATCTAAATAAGAACTCGGAGGGAAAGAATGGAAATACATAAATTAGAGTAAATCTGATTATGGCTTGATATACTGGAGTTGGAGTTGAAGTTGCAAGCCAGTGTGCCATAGCTCATGGTAATGGTGCACTTCAAGGGTAAGAGAAATAGAAAATAAAGCATTTTGAAAAGCTTTAGCTAAGCAGGCACCTGACACCACAAGAACACCTCCCTTTGCCAGGCTCTGGACGTCCAGAGAAATCTGTTTTCAATCTCTAATTATTTATTTTCACTTGATTTAAAAAAATTAAACTGTATGGACTACAATTATGAGGTAGCTTAACCAAACACAGACCTCAGTTTGCTCTGCTTGCCTGAAGGATAGATGGAGTTTGACTACGTCAACTCCATTTCTTCTAGAATTTTCTCTCAGTACCGTTTAAAGAATTTGAACAGTACAACAAATGTGTGGGTAGAGCCAACATGAGGCAAAGGTGTATAATAATAAGGCTTGCGAGTACTGATGCTCATGACCCTGACTTTGGGTGAAATGTGCTATTTGTAGCCTATGTGTAGCATATATGATTTGAATGTCTTCGTTGTTGATGAAAGTGTGGAGCATTTGTCATGGGCCACATTGCGTCCTTTATGTTTGTTATGGGAACTGCAGTGAAAAACTACAGTGAGCAAAATGTTCCGATTCCTTCCAACAATTTAAAAAGCATGACATCTACCATGACATGTATGGTAAACATGACAAATATACCATAGATATGGTGTTTGTTCTAGAACAACAAACACATTGTTCTTGCTCTTAAATTGAATCAAAATACGTGGTGCCATACAATAATAGATTTGTTTATGGAACACAATAATTTAATAGCTTGGAATAATAATAATAAAGTGCCAATAAAGTTAATTAATCTTGTGTTTCTTTGTAATCTGCTATGCTTGTAATCTTATGCCAAGGGCAAAAGCTCTTCACAAGGACAAAGTAATGTTTTGAGAAAAAGTCACATTATAAGCCTATGAATCGGCACCAGATGTTTTCATAGGTACCATCATGAAACAAGAGCTGCATTCTTTAGACTACATGCTCACTCAACATTAAACACGAGAGAATATCTAAAGTCTGGTAATCTCTCCCTTTTCATCCTAATCACATTTATAAAAACCCAAGGTGATTAATCCATGCAGGACCACCCCATTCAGCTGATATTTTGAGAAGTTTAATGACTTTATATCAGCCCAGTGAAAGGCTGGAATGTGTTCTCAGTAACCAGAGGGACTGGGGACCTGCTGGATGTAAAGTATATAGCCTGGAGCTAGAAGTCAATAAAATTGGGAAACTAATGGATATTTGACAAAAAAAGTTAAAAGCCATTCATTTTTGATTCAGTGCCTTGAATACACAAACTTGACCAAAACATTAAAGGCCTGAAGGTGGAGACTGTTTGCTTTGACTTTCAGAGCACTCCTTAGAAGAGCGGTGAGGAGCGCATCCAACAGAAATGTTTGCTTTCGCCTGTTTTTTCTGGAATTTTTGGTAGTGGCGATGTGGACGTTCACTTGTTATGACTATCAATAATCTGCAAACGGATTTCTAAGTTGGTCTAGACATGGATTATTTTGCCATCTCCAAATGACGACATTCAAATTACACCCTACAAGTCAGACCCAGTGTTCAAGCCTTCTTGTAATCCTGTACCTAATGCGTTAAAAACCGGATGCTTTGCTGTCTCAGCGTCTTATCGGTTCAACCCTATTAAACAGCTTTAGTCCCAGTAATGTAATCCCTATTGGCAGTTTTTAGTTTTGTTGTGAAATTCATGACTTATGACTGATGCTCTTTGCCCCTCTGCATCATTCATGTGAGATCGTGGGGACAGAGAGTAAATATTTCTCGGCAGGGCCAGCGTACATAACTGTATATTTGTACTAATCCTCGAATTACGGCAGCTCTCTTATATCTGGGTAATTTCGGGCAAGTTCAAATCGCTCCCCTCCCAATTAATTGTGTGTATCTGGATGTATGGGAGAGGAAATGCAACCATTCACCCAAGACCTCAGAATGCGGAAAGATAAACAAGTGGCGAAACAAACACAGACCTGCGTCGACCCCCAGTACCAGCCTTTGTACCCGAGTTCAGCTCTCCAGAAAAAAAAAAGAGAAAAAAACCCTTCTGCCAAATCTTGAAAAGCACATGGGAAATTGTTCCGCTGGGTATCATCCACAAGAGAGAACGACAAAGCTTATGGTTTAGTAATCCTGCACAATTTGGCAGTCCGACAGCACGTCCCAACTAAATGAATACCACAGGATAAGGAGAGTCATGCTGAAAAAAAACCTTCAAGAAACCTCTGAGCCACAAGCTCAATACAATTTCTACCCCTCTAATATTTTACAGAAATTCGCTTGCGTCAGGACTTTGTAACGAAGCCACTTCCAGAGAATCGAGTGACCCCACGCCATGCCTCATCTCTGGCCCGTTGGGGTCTGGTCTGGTCCCTTTGAAGGCCCAGAAGTGGCGCTGACAGCAACAGTCATCATCTCCAAACCCGTGCAGAACACACCAGAGCAGTCCACAGTGAGACTCAGCCAGAGCAGTGGGTGGGAATGGAAGGCCTTGCAATATACCTTCAACTCTGCTCACGCACATTAAAATCTAATCTTCTTCAACGGACACAAAGAACACCAGATGGGTCCACAAATTCCAGGGCAGAAATTCACATGAGTTTGAGTCTAGAGGAAGACGATGATTCAGTGCATTTGTATTTGCAGGGCCCCTTTCTCTCTTGGACCGAGAGCGATCTAGCTGACGAGCTGCTGTCGCACTTCATCCTCAAAACTGTACTTTTCAAAATAAAACTCAGAGCCAGCCAATGGAGCTTGCCATTCATTTCTGCAAGCAGAATGAGATTTCTGCTTTGTTATGAACTCAGGCCAAACTGCACTGCGGCATTTATGGTCGTGTTGCTGTGGAGTATTTTTAGTGTTACAGAAATCAGGCAACATCTTCCACCATCGCCACTCACTCAAAACAAGATTTACTGGGATAGACAAGGTAGATTAGATTGTCTGCTTTCAATCCCAAGCAAACAGGAATTTAAAAAGTCAGAGGAACAGCCCAAACATTCTTGTATTTTCACATTTAAACAGAAAAACATGCGCTAAATTGAAGCTGCTTTGATGCAGTTTTACAGGAAAACAAATGAAAATGCCCTAAATCTGTGTTGCTTGACAGAAAAAGGGAAACAGACAAGGAACCAATGAATTTGCACCAGTTTTTCCAAGAAGACAAAATAGAAAACACAAAGCACATATTTTACTAGAGTGTGTCAGTAATTTCTTTTGCCAATTCAATTTACACATCTAAATAACCTACGTTTTGATTTGAACGAGGCAGGTCTTTTTACTTCAAATGTGACGGCAACAGAAAGAAAAAAAATCGAAATCAAACTGGACCATTTTGCAGTTCACAATTTCTTAGTTCTGCTCTAGTAAGAGTGCTTGGAGAGATGAAACGCAGCACACCCAGCCAGAGCCTTAGGTCTCCATAAATCTCCATGACCAATCTCCAGCAACAAGTAAACTACTGTCTGAGATCTGCCCCAGTATCCGCTGCCCTGCTGAAATACAGTGCCCTCTGTGCTCAAAAGAAAGTGGGAACGCCAAAAGAATGAAGGGGTGCAGCGGAGGGGTAGAAAGAGAGAGAGAGAGATAGAGGGAGAGAGTGAGAGAGAGAGAGAGAGCAGAGGATACGCAGTACTGGGTTGCCATATCCCCTCTCCTTTCATCTGTCTGGGCCGTTGTTTATTTTTGCTTTTTCAGACTCAAGTGCTGCAAAAGTGTGTATACACACTGTGACAAGCAGGGGGGAGATCAAATGAGTTTAGACAGCATACCCCCAACGACATGTGACTGTAACAACAATTATCCCTCCAACACACACACACACACACATAGACACACACACACACACATAGACACTCTGACGTGCACATGTAGGCTACTTAGCAACTCACACAGAGCCTCGGTTACACAAAGTGATAAAGTAGCAAGTTTCACCAGTTCTTGTGGTATTGTTGTCATAATACTCAGCTTGTGGTGTAAATATCTGTGGTCCACAGTCTCTGCTAATTATACCCTTGGAGGATACATGCTGCACCACTTAACAGCAATATACACCAGCAAGTGGGGATAGGTATCTCTGTGGGTGAGGACGGAAAATTACTGGAGAAGATGATAGCTACACCATCTTGACCTCACACGAAGACGCTGCACTGGGCAAATCCACCATGGAAGCACAGGCATCATCAGGGGTCATCCAGGACGACAACAGAAGCAGATCCTGTCTATGGATATGAACCAACACACAGACACAGACAGACAAAAACTCGCACGCACACACGCACACACACACACACACACACACACACACACACACACACACACACACACACACATACACACACACACTCTCTTCCTGCTAATGTCCAAACACATGCGTGCCAGATCAACTGAAGATTAACCCTGGAGACCCTATCCAGACCTCCAGTCACAAACATCTCTGCTGTGTAATGACATAAAGCACTTTGGGAACGAATGGATGCTTCCCTCTGTCTTGTAGCACATCTTTGGAAAAGAGCAAAATGGTAAAGCCCATGTTTGAGAAAACGGTTCCTCTGGGCCTGTTGTTTACGATCCCCCAAATGGAGATTAAAAATGACCTTCAAAAGAAAAGCTCTTAAGATTATGGTCAAATGAATGGGTTCTTATGCAACGCCGCTTAACATTCTCGTAACAATAGCAATTTTCAGATCTGTTTCAAGAAATGGATATTCGTGAGATTGCAATGCATACCTATGTGAGTGGGTAACATGGTAGACCAAAGACTGCTATTATCTCCTTTTAAACTCCTTCCAGGCCAGAACATCACCTTGTAAGTGTTTGAAACCTTCCACCGTGGGGGGTAATTGGGGTGAAATTGCGTAGATTGCTACTATAATGAGCCCGAAGTGTTATTTCTTCCTCTGATAGCATAATGTAGATTGACCTTTGACCTAAGACTTTTAAAACCACCAGCACCCGTGCTGTTTCGCAGAGACGGAGAGGGGGGGTGGGGGGGGGGGGGGGAGAGAGGACAGGACCGGAGAGGACAGGGGAGGAGAGGGAGGTGGAGGAGAGGCGAGGGGAGGAGAGGAGAGGAGAGGGC
>JASCQY010000068.1:4389743-4403626 GCA_030264315.1 Sardinella tawilis
GGATGGGGGTTTAGTGACATCATCCAGTCATCATTCACCCTCTTTTTCGTCTAACAAACTATGAAGTCAGCAACACCATATTGCATGGGCGCAAGAGAGAAAGCAGGCTCACGATGACTTCAGGCATATGCCTTGCGATGGAGAGGAGGGGGTGCATTAGCTGTCCAATGACTCCCTGCCCTTTGCATGGTTAATCCATAAGATATTAGTCATCCACGTCGGCGCATTCCCAATCTGATAGAGAACAATTTGAGTGCTAAAATATGCAAGCAAAACAGTTGAGGAGGACTTGGGCAATCCCCAACCTGTCATAGCAGACTGTCCATAAGATGCACTGTGATCGTTTTATTTTGTTAGACTGTACCAAGGCACTGTACATTAGCTTATACATTCAAATGCACACACACAAACACACGCACACACACACACAGAGGAATGCATAGATTCACTTGCACAAGGAATGAGGCCAAGTGCCATGCACCAGCTTTCTAAGATGGATTACGTGTACTGAGTGTACTCATGGGGTCTACAAACATTGTTGAGATCCCTCCCATCCCCTACTCTGCCCCAGATTGCACTAACCCCACCCTACTCCACCGCATCACACCCATCGCCAGCAGCTTCCTGGGAGATGAACGATGGACCCCTTCACCTGCCTGATAAGGCCCTTAAACAAAGCTACGCCTGTCTCCCACACTGCATCTCGGTGGGCCCACGACTCAAACTCTCTTCCTCCAGGATGTTTTTTCATACATCTCCATGGGCTTTGACACGAGGACGTTGCCCAGAACCCGGGATTTTAGTCGATTCTGTCACTGCGGTAATCCCTTAATGGTGCAGATATTACTCAGGGAGTTTGTCAAAAAATACACGCTATTTACACGGCAGATCAGCTGCTGTGTGCCGTCAGACTGTCTAGGGCTGGCGGCGGCCGCGGTGGTGGTGGCGGCGGCGGCAGTGGCGGTGCTTGTGCTCGTGCAGAGTGGAATGGGACAGCTGGTCATTGTAACCGTGCCTTCACTGCAACTTGGGCAACAACTCGAGTCGCAGAACATGCTGTTTAGATGAATAATATGCTACAAATCCGGCATTACGCGTATTCATCTGTCATACTTACTTTTGTGAATACATACAAGTTGATTAACAGTGTACACACAGATGATTTACTGTTAACAAGACGTGTGGGCAATGACGATGCTTTATTTTTTTTTTTTTTCACTCACATCCGGGTGATGACAGAGTTGGTTCAGAGTAAAGATTCTAGAGTTCTTTTCAAAAATAATATAAATGGTAAACATTTCAGGGGGAAAAAAGTGCTGTTTTTTTTCCCTACAAAATAACAAATTTAACAATGCAAGGATCATTTGTAGTAAAAACATTGCCCCAGATGGACATTTCGAATGTAGTAATGTGTATGCCCACCACCTAGACCTACTGGAAAATGTCATGTTTTCTAAACTGCAAACCTAAATATTTGCTTCTGTTGTAGACAGGCCTTCTCCACATGCAGTTACGGCCCTGTGCACATGTGGTACATCTTATGAAACCTAGCCTGGCCCTTTCATGTGCAAGGCCCTAGCGGTGCAAGGATGAAACATTTATGAATTCTATATCCACTTACATGCACATATGATATGCTCCAACATGTGGAGAGAGCAGGAAGCATGGTGAGCATTGTTTGAAGAACGGTAAGCTGTCGGACTTTGAAGTGGTTCACGGCGAGTGCACGGCCAAAGGAAATACCACAGAGTAAAGCTCGAGCTGGAAATGTCACCAAAGAAACACATCTGACCTCGCTAGTTAATGCTTTCGTTTTTTCCCCCCTCTAACATGGCTATATACAGTATGAGCTGACTAAAAGTGCTCCAAAGGGTCTTTCCGTGGCATAGTGACAGTTGATGGCCTGACGTTTAGATCCCTCTCCGATGAAAACCATTCATGGTCATGACTAATGTATTGCATCGGGACAGCCGTGATGACCGATGGTATAAAAATATAACTGTGATTTATCCACGAGGGCAGGTGTAACAGGTAATAAAGCTTCGAAGCTTCCTGGCACAGTCGACTGTGCAGAGCGAGAGGTATGCTTTTGTTGTTTACAGTGGTTAAATAGCTAGAGCTGCTAAAAGCAACACAGTGTAATCAGCTTAGTTTTGGACCGATCACTGTCAGAGATTAACAACCAAAGTTATCTTTGGCACCATCGCTGGGCGCCTCCATTTATTTTCCTCTGTATTAAAATGCAAAGGTTATCTGTGGTGTGACAACACATTTCAGGCTTGAAATAACATGGCAAGCGCAATTCAAAGTCTTCGGAGCAGTTAGAGGGAGTGGCATCGCACATCATTGACGCTCTGTCTCTGTGTTTTGACGTTTTGTGCCGCGCGGCAGGTTCTATTGTGCATTCTTTCGGTAACTCTCGCTGATTCGATTGCTTTTGCTTGTGCTTTCCTACTCCCCTCACCCGATGGACGACCCGCCGTGTCGGAGGCGAACCAAAGCATTTCGTGAATCGGAGTCGTTAGGGTTGCGGCATGTTTTTGCCAGCAGCAATGTTCTCTCTCGGCCTGTTTTTCCTACAGGTTTCGAACAAGATGGACAAGACGCTGAGGTGAGCTCAGCCAACATCCCTTAATATCAATAACCTTCTGACCTGGAGTCAGTCTAAGGAGCCATGGCCGAGTGCTAATATAAGGATCCCTACATCAGGAGTGGTGGTGGTGGTGGCATGATGCCAGATTATGAACAATCCATCAGGAAAGGATGAAACTACGACCAGACCCAGTGTATATTGCCCAAACCACATGAGCTCGACAAGCCACAAAAGGTGAAAGCCCAAATCGCAGCGTGAAAGTGCATATTTTAAAACAATGATGGGAAAGGGATTGCGCAGTCAGACACAAGTCATAATTTCACAGTGTTCGGCGAAAGCGCACAAAGAGTTATAGTCGGTGGCCACCCATCGAAAACGCCACTGGTAATGAGTTAGTGATTGGCTCGCAAAAAACCTGGGGACATGCCAGTGCTGGACCGGTTTGAGCCCGCTGGGGAATAGGAGCAGTTCATCAAAAATGACACATTCGTGTGATTGAGAGCCCGAGTACTTGACAGAATCTCTACACATGCTAATAAAACTTGCTGCCTTGGATCCTGATCAGTTTCCCCTCCTTCATCCCTGGTCAAAGGGCAAAGGGTCTCAGGCGTAGTGGTGTATGGTGCATTATGTCAAAGTGGGGAGAAATACATATATTATACAGAGAGAACATCAGAAAGACAGCGAGTTCTGAAAAAAAAAATGCTCTTTGATGAGGTTAACATGGCAGTCTTATTATAACAGACATTTATGGACCTCGACTAAAATGATAGAAGGAGAGGGAAGCGGGGGAGCCTGAGTGTATCGTGAGTATTTCCACACTGAGCAGAGGGGTGCTTCAAGAAGAAAAAATGCCCTGTGAAAAAAAAATACATGGAAATGATCTGTAAAGGATCATTGCGTCAGCCTCTGGCGACGTGCGCTTTTTTGAACCACCTCGAAACCCAATGAGGTCAGAGCCCTGAGTGACAAGGCTTTCGTTTGGGGCCTTTTAAACACCTATAGGCAAGTCCAGCCATTTAGACCTCCCCACACCCCTCCCATCCCTGCCGTGCCCCATCAAAATGTGTGCGATTCAGCGGTCTGACGCACCTCGTCCGAAAGCGTGCTGGCTGCTCGGGGATTGGAGAAAGGTGCACATCCGCCAAGGTTGGCCAAAAACACTCAGCCCAGTGCAAGGGAGACGTGGCCTTTGTGACCCTGTAAATCTCACCGTTCGGTGATGGCTGAGGAGAGGAAGTACTCTCAAGGCTGATCCCTACACCATTCACTCATCTAACGAAGAGGAGGGCTCACTATCGAAGAAGTAATCAGAGAGCTTTTTATTACCTTTATATAGGAAATTCCTCTGCAAGAAAAAGCCATTTCTTGAAATAATGTAAACCAGCCACAGAAAAAAATTGCTTTTGTTTCATACAGATGACTACAAAAGTGACAAGCCTTTAAAATTGAAAAGGACATGAGCCTCTGGTTTATGCTTTAAAACCTTTTGGAATCTTGAGGGTCATTCTTAAGCCCAATCCAAACTGTTTTTTTTTCTTTATTTTGCAAACAGTCTCTTGGATATCTCTTTGTCTATGATTATTTAACCATACATGTTGCAAGAGCCTTTGCACATGTCACACGTCAAAGTCACTATTGTAGCGTAAAAATAAATACAAACTAATTTGGTGACAACTGAATGAAAGTGTCTACACATGGTCGGTGACCTTCAGGGCCTGGTGTTTGACCGTGTTGGCGATTGTGCGGGTTCTATTTGTTGATCTTAGTTTTCTAACAGTTTACAGAGCTGGAGGGCCGCACTGGGTATGCATTTCCCAGTTGTCACAGATGGGCAAAGCCACAGAGCAGCTCCAGTCCTCCATGGTGAGACACTGGCTAAATCCCCATGTTCTCCCTAGCCCCTAAGATAGAAGGCAGATGGTCCACATACTACTGTAGCTTCATAAAATTTTATTTTATTCTCTCCTATAAAACAGGCAACATTTCAATCCCTTTAGATCTTCATAGCCTGACTGTCTTGGATGTGCGCACCACTGTAATACAGTTCTAATACTGTATTTCCTACAGTCTTAACCCGCATGAAGAAGATTCATGTCAGGCATGTCTTTGAGGGTTCAAGGCATAGGGTTGGGGGGGGGGCCATTGGAATTTAGACACTCAGCCATTCCTCGATGGCCTCCTATTGATAATGAGACAGAGTGGGCCCACAGATGAGAATGATGTGCTTAAGAGTTGTCTTACAAGCAGCTTGACTTCACGCATTGTCTCATTGTCTTGTTTATTTTAAGAAATGTTGGAAAAAATATATGCAGAAGGAATCCGGTGCACTATTTTGACAGTCAAACTTGTATTTTCACGGATTTGGCTGGGGGACCATTCTTTATTGGGGTGAGAGAAGTATGTCGATCTGTTTTCTGAGGGAAATTCGATGATTGAGAGGAAAATTTGTGCGGTGGAGCCAGCATACGAAAGAGGGTTTTCAGTGAGCTTGTATTTTGTCTCATTTCATGGTTTCTCTTAGGGATCATTGGCATGGAAAATCACTTGTTGAGCATCGGGTTTGGAGAGGAAAGAAAACACACACACACACACACACACACACACACACACACACACACACACACACACAATGTACAAGTGCATAGTATGTAACAGCATTAGGATAAATAAAACCAACACAGGGGATTTTTGCTGTGTCGGCCAAAACTGAAGGGCCTCCACAGATGCTACAGTATACCATTATAAACCTGCTCTCCTCCACTTGTTAGGGTTCGGCAGCCACACGCTATAGCGTGTTTAGGAATGACTCACAGCTAAGCCACCTTTAAAATAATGATGTCAGCTTGCAGCGAAATCCATCCATGCAATGAATCATTCATTATGGTGATGCATGCATTGACATTAAAATTAGATATAAAAGTGATTTTTTAAAGTGTCCTTTTTTAAATAAAATTCCATCCATCCAACTCTACCTACTGTACCTACACTGTGACAACGTCCTCAATGAGTCATAGGTGACATATCCTGCTACAATTCTCTTTAATGTTACTCCTGGGTTGGTATTATCTCCTCGAGTGGTCTTTGAGGACCAAACACACTCAAAGCCTTTTGGAATGTCAAAAATGCCAAGCAGACATTCTCTCACCCTCTCTGCCAACTTCTGCTCCTCTGAGGGGCAAAGAGGTCACAAGGCGAAACAGAGTGGAGGTGATGTTGGTGCACATTCTGAGGGCCCTGACCAAACAACCCCTGCTATTTGTCTTGTCTGGCTCTTAAAATATTTGCGCACATTGTCGCTAACCACGGTCCGAGCCCCGTTTTTATGAGCCTCATTAAATGCAGCTGAGAACATAACATCATACAGAGATGCATGGCGTAACAAACTAGGTCAATGCACTTGAACTTACTTATCGTAACTCTTTCTAATGAGGTGGCAGAGCCAGAATCGCCGCCTTAAATATTCAGTCCCACTTTTTTCTGAGCCTCTGTATAGGCCACACTACAGTATGAAAGTCAATACAGATGAGGCTCATATATCTTCCTCTCTCCAACCCTCTTGTCCATCACCTCCCATCTCCCCATCTAAGTTGTTTCATTCCTCTCTGGATCGGGGCCTAGTCATGTCCAATTCATGCTGATCGGAACGTGGACATATTTTTGTTCTTTTTCCTCCACACACACACACACGCTCCCCTCCTGCTGTCTTTTTGAAGGAGATCTCCTCTCCTAAGCACCTTCATATGTTCGCCAGCCACGGCCAAGAAAGCTCTCAACACATGGAGCGCGGCCCAGAGCGATGTGCTTCCCCGAGACCGACATTGACATCGACCCCTCCGATCCCAGCCCTGAGGGCCCTTCTGTCCGTGCCACTTTGGGAGGGCGAGCACCTCGGGGGCCCCTGGGCGTGGGTCTTTCCCCTTCCCCTTCCCGTTGCCTCAGTGTGGGAGAGAAAGCGGGTCAAGGAAGAGGGACCACGAGAGCCCACCTGACCCGAGGAGAGGGGCCTTCTGAATCAGGGCCCAGGTGTCAGGACTCTAATCCCACCCTGATGGGATCATGATGATGAGTGGTACTGATGAAGGCTGGGCGTGCTCAATTCATCTCCTCATCTCATCTGATCTCTTTCCATTTCATCCCATCCCGTCTCTCATCCCCTTTCTTTCTTTCTTTCTCTCTCTCTCTCTTCCTCTCTCTCTCTCTCACTTGTTCTATCTCTCACCAGACACGGAGCCAGTCCATCCGGAGGGAAAAGGAGGAGTAAGGCGAAACGTCTTAGCTACAGTATGCCACACTGGACAATGGTTCGTCACCAGGCAACGATAAATCACTCGTTCCGTCTGGCGTGCCCTGAAGACGTGCTTTTGATTATGGCAATAAAGGGACTCTTTGGGGGATTGCAGCTCTAAATAGCAATAAATCCAGCGGAGGACAGACTGTCAGCGATGGCTTAAACAGGCCTAATGACTCCCCCTCTGGACGTGAAACTCCAGTGGCTTTCCAGCCCACGGGAAAGGAGATTCGCTTACAGATATGACCACTGACAGCTTCTCTGACCCAAGATATACACATTACATACTGTGTGCTGAAATCCATTTTTGATTGCCACGAAGGCGCCATGAACGTAAACCCGTAGCCTACGCATGACGAGGTGAAAATACACACAGCATTGGCCGACCGTCACTTACCGTCGCAGTTTTTATTTGGTAAGCAATGCACTCTCCCCCCTGTGGTTCTATTTGCAAGTGCATTGTTACAGGGTCAACTGGAGCGCTTGTTGAAGGCTCCGCTGTAGTACAGTATCCCATTGTTCGTAAGGCACAAACTCTTGATAACCCATTCAGCCCCAGAGATTTATAGCAACATGTTGCAACCCCTATTTCACACTTGAACGTGCTGACAGCTTGTGTGGAGACAGCTTCCTGAGTGTTCGCTGCTAAAGGTCAGGGTAGATCACGAGTATTTTGGATTACAATGAATGTATAGGTTAGCTCCACATCCTGGAGAGGTACAGTACATGACCAGGCGTATTACCATACACTAAAATAATCTCCGCTACAAGAAACAGTCAGGAAGAATGGAAAATGACTTATTTTAATCTCCAGAGCAATGCAAGACGTCAGCGTAATCCATGTTGGCAGAATTGGGATTAAAGCCCATTCGCCTCTCATCTAACAGGCTTCCTACTCCCATTTGCAAAGACTACCCTTAATCACTTGATCAATACCCTCTCCATATCAATTTCGTCCTCCCTTTCAGATTTTAATCGGCTACCGCTGGACGGGCCCGCGCCAAAACCTCCTGTTTCCAGGGGCCATAAGTGAAAGCAGCGCGCGGCCGAATGAAGTCAGCGCGCTGATCAAAGGCGCCGTCTCGCTGACTCGGCGGCCCTGATGTCATCACGCTGGCCAGCGGCACAGAGGCCCCAGAAAGGTTAAGGGCAAACAGATAAGATGGAGCACGGAGATGCAGGGCCCTGTGTGTGTGGAAGGTGGCCAGGGGCCAGGGGCTCCTATTAATAACACTGACAACTAGATTACCAGCTGTGTGTGTGTGTGTGTTTGTGTGTATGTGTGTGTGTGTGTGTGTGTGTGTGTGTGAGTGTGTGTGTGTGTGTGTGTGTATGAATGTGTTTTTGAAGGAGTAAGGGCTTTAAAGATAAAATGTATATGTGCCTGTGTGTGCATTGGACAGAGACAAAGACTGTGTGCACTTTGTAGTTTGTGTATATTTATCTGTGTGTGTATGTGTATACTGTATGTGTGTAGGTACAGTATGTGTGTCTGCCTGTGAGTGTGTGTGTTTGTGTGTGTGTGTGTGTGTGTGTGTGTGTGTGTGTGTGTGATAACCTGAGATGGGAAGAGGCTACAGTGCATATCTAAGCCAGGTGTGTGTCAAGTGAGTGTGTGTGTGTGTGTGTGTGTGTGTGTGTGTGTGTGTGTGTGTGTGTGTGTGTGTGTGTGTGTGTGTCCCTTGTGTCCTATGCTTGCACCTATGTTCCTTTAGAAAGGGTTTGACTCGATGGGCTTATTGTCTTTGAGTGCAACTGGGGAGAAACTCAAAAGGCCACTCTCTGATCCCCCTCTCTCTTTTCCCTAAAAAGGACAAGCTGAGAGAGAGAGAGAGAGAGAGAGAAAGAGAGAGAGAGAGAGAAAGGAAAAGGACTTGCAAAAGCCCAGCAGATTAGAGAGATTGAGAGTGCGCATTGAAGCCTGCTCTGCTGGGGGTATTGGACTGACAGTTAACACAAAAGGCAAAAAAAAAAAAATCAGGGAGCCTGTTTGCGGGGGGTTGGCCCAGAGGAAGGGACGTTTAGCCATGGCTGTGTTGTTTAGGGTCACGAGGCTCTCCGTCCTCTCACCCACTTGGCACCAGAAGCCCCCTCTCGCCGCGCCTGCATTCGACACACACAGCGCGACTCTCAGAGGAGACCTGTCGATCGGCCTATTCAGAGCTCTGGTCTCTTGCTCATTCACTGCGGCGGGCAACAGCAGAGCTGATGGATGACCTGAGACCCGCAATGTCGGGGCCCTTACCTTTCGAGACGGGGATAAATGGGCTGTCACAGCGTCTACAATGGTACTGCTGGGCAGATGAAAGAGGGCGGCTAGGCTTCACCCGCAGCAGGCCTTTTGGTCGCCGTGTGGTGACAATTAGCCAGACGGGGCTACAGGCCCCGCTACGAAAGGGCAGTGTTGTGTAGGACTTGGGAAGCCTGGAACTCTCATACACATACACCCACATGCACACACACACACACACACACACACACACACACACACACACATACACGCACATGCACACACAGGAGCTGGCTGGGTCAACGTTGTGATCGCCAACAACATGGTTTTATCTTCATAATGGATGTCGAAAACACAAGACATTTGCAATTTAATGTACAAACCACAAGGCAACCATAATGCAGAAACAAGCTCCATACAAATAGGACGAAGTGGTTGGTGGTTGTCATCCAGAGATACTGTAAAGAGTGCAGCCTATTTTCAGCACAAGATGGATGATGTGATGGTTTTTCCTTGGCATTGAGCATGATAAGTGTCAGTATGATTCTTTCTCTAAGGCCTTCAGTCAAAGAGGCTAAAAGCATCTCTTCCCCCAAGAAAACCTGGGGAAATACAATCTATTCTCAGGCGGACTGTACTTTGTAATGGCTTAAGGAGCACGAATCAAACAACGCTTATAATAACTTTACAATAACTGGCTCCATGCCAGCTTGAGTAACATGCCGCGCTGCGTGAATGGTCAGTTCTTCCTATAGGTGTACATACAGTGCAGAACTGTATATGGCAGCGGCCCCATATAGGCAGGCCCATACGGTAGTGCTGGCTAATTTAAAGAACAGATAGAAAAGGGAGCTGGCTTCTGAACAAGATGAGCTCCCTTTGAAGTCCATGTCACGGAGGTGCAGGGAGATGTGCCACACACCCCCCGCAGTCCCAAAGGTTAATTCCATAATGGAAGGAACGCTCGTTTAATTGTAAGTGTCTCATATCGGTTGTGAGGTGTCGGATGAGAGGCCCGCCCCTCACCACACTCCCTCATTCTCTCTCTCTCTTTCTCTCTCTCGCTCTCTCTCTCTCTCTCATTTGGCAGCAGAAGCCATTTTGCACCCTATTTATACCCACTAGCAGCTGTGTGCACAGAGCTGCAGCACTGGATCCTTTTCCGTTTTGTTTTGTTTTTTTCTTTTCACCTCACTCTCACAGGTCGAGTAGATAGATCCAGATGCCAGGATCTCATTGACTCTAATCCTGAGCCACTAATCCTGCACAAAATTATTTTCAAATATTGATACAGGCGAGACGCGACGTCCAATACATCACATGGGCGTCTGCCCCGATTCCTATTTCCCTCTTCGTTCCAAGCGGTCTGTGATTACGCCCATGGGATTTCCTCTGTTTTATATTGGCCATAAAAACGTAATTGCGGCCGCTAAATCTGGGCGTGAGGTGTGATGGCGTGCTTGCGCTTGCCTCTCACTTTCGCCTGCTCGCTCGCTCTACACACATTTGCCTCAATTTATGGCAATTAATATGCGCAGAGAGCGAGTGTTAACACAGCCCCTGTGTTGGACTAACACTGGCAAATCCAGGAAATGAGATGTCTTCATTTATCTACAATTATGCAGGCTTGTCCACAGCTGCAGTATATTAGGGTTTAATTCATTCAGGGGTCTTCCAGACCAGACCCCGACCAGCCTGGGGTCTCCCCGTCCACCTCACGCCACAGCAGGCCGTGGTTACCGCCTATTTGTCTTGGCGCTGAGGTGCACACGACAGTCTCCGAAACATCCTTAATAAGTGCAAGGGATCCTGAACGCCAACCAACAGCAGTGAGGTTAGTGGTGGGGTGCATGTGTCTCTAGCTGTCCCCCTCCCATTCAGCTTGGCCCAATTAACCAGGGGCTTGCTGTTCTGTGCTGTTGTGTGCTTTCAAGAGGTAAAGCCAGTGAATGGTGCCTTTGCTGTCGAGATTGTGACTGATGTCCATGCAAACTGTGTGGGAGAGTGTGAGCAAGTGTGTGATTGTGTCACTTTTTGATTGGGACTGTGTGTAAATGTGTGTATGTGCCATAGTGTGTGTGTGTGTGTGTGTGTGTGTGTGTGTGTGTGTGTGTCACCATAATTGTGGCTACTGTATGTGTGTAGGTGTGTGATATGGATATGTATATGTATCACTGTGTGTCTGTGTGAGTAGACACATGAGTGTGTGTTTGTGTGTGTCTCGTTGTGTGCAGACACATGAGTGTGTGCTAGTCTCTCTCTCTCTTTCTCTATCTCTGTGTGTGTGTGTGTGTGTGTGTGTGTGTGTGTGTGTGTGAGTTTGTGTAGACTCATGAGTTTGTGTGTGTGTGTGTGTTTCCCTATGCATTCCCGTGTGCATGTGTGTGAGAGTGAGAGAGTGGGACACCAGGCGAGTGAGTGTGAGAGTGAGCCCTGCAGTCCTAATTAAGGACCCAACCAATAACCCTCACAACAGGCTCGGTTCCTCAGCCTCTGGCACAGAGGATCCATCAAGGACAAAGCAGACAAAGCCCCCACTGTTCGCCCCCCCGCCTGCCTGCCTGCCCGCCTGCCTGCTTGCCGTCCCCTGTCCCCCTAGCAGGGCACTGGGCGTGGGCAGCATTGGGCAGCCACCAGCCGTGTGGAGCCACACTAGACACACAGTACAGTACTCACCTCACGTTATCTGCAACTAGACACAGCACCTTCTCCAAAGCTTACCAAAGCTTCTTACAGATGATATGTCAGAAATGAATCGACTTTTCGCTGGAAACTGGTAACTGTTAGCCATACACGTTGTTGGTCACAAAAGGTTCCATTAATCACATTTCATGTGATTCAACTATTTCCAAATTTCAAATGAAACTTCACATTGCAGCAATCTACAATGAATGTGTTGGTTTGAATTCACACAGCAGTTTTCCGCACTGTGGTTGGAAGTGGAGGCTGAACTGAATCTCCAGCACAAGGCAGACATTTTCTTCTTCAAGGGGAGAAGCGGGGTCTTAAGAATGCGAGACAGATGGAGCGTGTCAGCCTATGTGCCACCTGTCAGATGCCCAGCGGCCTGGCTCAAGGGCCCGGTCTAGACATCTGCCCGCCGACCGCTGGCACTGAGAGCACCGAGAGCACTGAGCCACCTCCCTGAGATCACGTCTCTGCCCCCGGCACAAGGCTCCTGAGCAGAGACGCCCACGCCCACGCCCACGCCTATGCCCACATGCACATGCACATGCACACGCCTGAGCAGAGCCAGGCTTAGGAGACACTGGGAGGCTTGGGCGTGCTTCATTGGGGGAGCATTCTGCTCACCAAATCAGAGTTGCGTCATATTTATCCCTGTAATGGACCCTACTCATATCCTTGCCCTGCCTGATTTCCATCAAATGGCAACATTTATGTTTAAAATTGTACATGGTCCCTATCAAAAAATAAATAAATGAAATGAAAATGAAATGATTTCCATCTGTTGATAGAATTTTGGGGGGAGAGGATAACACAGATAATGTGTTATTGTGCTGATAAAAATATAGTAGTGAAATGACAGTGATTAATACAGAGCAGTTTGAATGTGTAAACATAACACACTGTCTGTATGTCATGCATAACTCACTGTACAGTATGTGTGACCTAGTTATGAGGAAATGACATCTTAATGAATTGACATCCTTAAGTATTTCACTGGCAACATCACAAAAGTTGAAATTCAAGACTTAAATATCCCCCACCCTTCAGTGGCACATCCAAAGGCATTTTAAATAGGTCCTTTGGGGCGGGGAAGTACGTTCCGGAATGAAAATTCTGCAAGGGCTCGTTCTGTGTTTTATGGGCGTCCCCTGAATGTCCGGTTTTATAGCGGCTCCGTGGAGAGCCTCGGTGCGGCCCTGTGATCCGCCGTGTTTTTCAGGAGGCACTCCAGATCTAAAGATGCTGCTCACATCTCCCATTGCCATCATTCCCCAGAGCGCAGCGCTCTGAAGGTCAGACGCACGGCCCACTCTCCTCCAGCTCTTACTGGGCTTCTGTTCTGAGCAGCCAGCCCCTGTAGGTCAGCTTGTTGTGCTCTGCTCTGCTCACAAAGGTTATGGGGGCGGCTCCTTCACTTGACGCCTCTTTGGGATTCGCTACACTAACCGTATTTTTTTTTTTCGCCTTTGTTTTATTTATTGATGACACCGAGAACATGCAGGAAATATGTTTTCCCTTTATTTATTTTTTATATATTTTTTTAAAAGGTCATAGCAAGTGCATGGTTTACGTGTCAGCACAGATGTGGTGGAGTGTTTTATGACGCACTAGGAATGTTTTATAGCATGTTTTGGATGTTTTATAGCTTGGTATCTTAATCTAAAAAGCCAGCCACAGCACATAATAAAACATAGTCATACAAGGGGAACATTTTTTTCTTGTCATTTTTTGTTGTTGTTGTTGTTGTTGTTGTT
Source organism: Sardinella tawilis (assembly GCA_030264315.1). Classification (NCBI taxonomy): domain Eukaryota; kingdom Metazoa; phylum Chordata; class Actinopteri; order Clupeiformes; family Clupeidae; genus Sardinella; species Sardinella tawilis. The sequence goes on from JASCQY010000068.1 coordinate 4,403,300, forward strand.
GTGATTGTTGTTGTTGTTGTTGTTTTAAAGTACTGTTCTCTTCATTGTGCCACTCAGTTGAGGCAGTAGGAAGTCCCCAGTCCATGGCTTCTGGTAGAGATGGTGCTTGATGCAGTGTGTCTGTATGCAGACTGATGAACGAGGCCCAAACCACTGGCATTGTGTAATTATTTCATTATTTGTGTAAGAACAGCGGGGAGGGTGGTGTCCATCTTGCGATAAAGTTACTGACATTTGAAAACTGACATGTAGTTGCAATTTGTCAGAATCACTGTATTCTTTTAGCCTAGGCGAAAGCCGACTATTGACTCCGTAAATTAGTCTAGC
>JASCQY010000068.1:4406900-4411900 GCA_030264315.1 Sardinella tawilis
ACACACACACACACACACACAATCCATGCACACATGTGTCTACGGTGTCTCTCTCTTCTCCTCAAACACACACAGAACATCCTACGTCCCATACTGTATGCACACGCCCACACACACACTCACACACACACACACACACACACACACACACACACTGTATCCACACGCCCACACACCCTTGTGTTTCCCAGTCCCACATATGCCAAGGCAGGAGAGAGGCAGAGGGCCAGATACTGGGGGTGAATCCCGGCTTTTTCATGCTCGCTCAATCACCGTCCGCCCGTCTGTCCACACCGAGGCACGGTTGCCAGGAGCTGAACACAGCCGAAAAGCAAACCACACACACACACACACACACACACACACACACACACGTACACACACACACACAAAACCCCTATTTCAAATGGACAGCCTAAAACACTCAACACTCTGTCATCCTCTGGCTTGTTTGTGTCTGAGTGGCAGTGACACATTGCGCCGATTGCGGCCAATGTAATGAAATCCCAATTACTGCTAATTCCCAACAATCTCCAAATGACAGATACTTAAATAACACCTGTAAAAGCTGAACACACATGCAGCGGACCAGTAATTGTCAAGCTTTTTTTTCCTTTCTCTTTTTTTCCTGCCAGGACAATTTCAATGACGCGTGGCGCAATATAAATGAATGGCCGGCGAAATGGACTCGCTAAATCACTCATTTCGGAGCAGGAAGAACGAAGCAGGAAAAACGAAGGAAATGGATCTTTCAGAGGTTATGACATATCTGGTCTGGCTGAAGGATTTAGATGAGATGCGGGGGCTGTGGGAGAGGGTGAAGGACTACATTGGAAAATAGGACTATACTGTATATGTACAGTGTGTGTTTGTGTGTGCTGTGTGTGTGTGTGTGTGTGTGTGTGTGTGATTAAACACGGCGGCGGCGGGCTCCTCATAAGATTAGGGATTAGACGCGGCGTGGCAGGCCTTGACGTCATGCGCCAGACAATCCTTTTTATCAGCCCCCACACCGTCTTGTGTAGTGGAGCAAGAACCAGGACCATAGTAATTCAAGCCTACTATGTGAGGAAGCTCATTTATCATTGGGTTGCTCTACCAGGACAGTGACACGCACACACATACACACAGAGACAGCACAAGACCAAACATACCAAAAAACATCCTGAATCTGGAAGATGGATAACAGGTACACCCCACAGATAGCACATGTGGATGCACATGTGGACACACACACACACACACACACACACACACACACACACACACACAAGTGTTTGAGCAGCTCCCTGTCCATTCCCTGCCAATCTGTGCATAGAGGTAAAGTGTTATGCAAATGACAGCCATATCTAATCTGTCAGTGGCTCGCTACTGCTCAAGTGCTCTGTGGGCATGATCAAAGCAGAGCGTGCAGACCCACGGCGGAAGCACCACACCACACACCACCACCACACACACCACCACACCGTGACTTTTCCCTCTTCCTCCCTCCCTCCCTCCGTCCTCATCCTTGGAGCAGAGAGATTTGCCTGAGACGACAGATAGACTTTGGCCTGTGAAGAACCGTCGCCCGAGGGGCCTGCGAGTTTATCAGCAGCCAAGGTGCCTGTGAGACTAAACAAAACTTAAGGGGAGCAGAGAAGGGCCTGGTTCAATCAGCACAGTGGTCAGAGCATCATGGGTTAACTGCACATGCATGCAGGGAAGCCCAGGCTATAGTACATGCACAGATTTAGTCACAATGCCTTTAGCGCATATATGTGCCAACAGGAATAAATTATCTGTAGTACGGTATGTGACTTTTGTCAGTAATGTATAGAATGATTGATGAAGCTGCCCAATGGATTCTGCTGGTATTTAAAACAGAGAAACACAGAGAGAGAGAGGGAGAGAGATAGGGGGGGAGAGAGAGAGTGCAAAGCCTGGACGAACTTTGGATCCAGTGACTTATTTCTTCCAGACCGGCGCATGCCAAAAGCCACTCGGCCTCACCTAAGCATGGTGGAGGGGCTTAATGACTCTGCCAGTCACAATCAGGCGTGGCGCTGAGGTTTCGCCGGCTTCTCCTGGTGAGATGCACCCGTGTAGCCAGACCACCTGCGGCTGACAAATCGAGAAGCGATTAATCATCCGCTGATCTGTGACACGCATCTCTCCTCTCTCCTCGCATCTCCACTCTTCTCTTCTCCTCCTCCCCCTCCTTCTTCTTCTTCTTCTTTTTCTTTTTCTTCTCCTCCTCCCTTTGCCCTCCTTTCCCTCTGTTCCTTTTCTCCTCCTCATCTTTCTTCTGCAGTCCTTCTCTCCATCCGTTCATCAGCCTGGGAACGTGTGTGTGACATGAACGCTGAGTAAATAAGACGGCCGCTTTGGGAATTGTCCCCGAATTTTGAAATGTAATGGAGCTAGGCAGCACTGTATTGATTTATTGAGGTGGCAGAATGCGAGCCAACGAGCTCGGAAAGGCCCCACGGCGGCCGCATGGGGATTTTCAATATCGGCCCAACTCAGCAGATAATAACATGAGATTCCCCTCATCTCTGCTCGCAGGGGCCTTTGGGGATTAATTCAGTCCAAACAGTATCACTTATGGCATCAAGTTAGCATTCTGGTTTGGAGTACAAAGCTTACAGAGAGCAACGCTGATAAAGCCTCATTGTGCAAGAGCATTAAGGCACAAGAGACTCTGTACACAAAGATGCACCACGGAGACGGAAAGCATGTGAACTGTTCGAACATATTTCTGGGTGCAGCTGCATGAAACTGCATGTTTCCAGAGTCCCTGAATTGCAGAGGCTTGACAGCATTTAGGACGGATTGAAAAATGAGAAGAGCTTCAAGGGGACTTTGGGACCTACTCTAAATTCATTAGAGTAAAGGGGTAACTTCCAAAGAATCTTGCTCAACAAAACTGTGTGTTTTCGCACCATTCCCCTCCAGCTGGCTATGAAACGTATCACACCGCTAATAATAGCGTCGACTCTCTGCCAAGATACAGAGCTTATTTACATAGATATTCACCGAAAGAGGAAGAAGAGGGGAGAGAGAGAGAGAGAGAAAGAGAGAGAGAGAGAGAGAAACAGAGTGAGTGAGCAAATAGGTCCATCTGACCCTTGAAGGACACCTATAAATTATTTGTAACCTTGGACTTTACTGCCCTCTGGTGGAGGATTGTAGCAAAACAGATGACATCAATGCCTTGCAAACACCCACTTACACCTACAAAAACACTTACTCTCACAGTCACACACTCGTACACAAACACACACACACACACACACACATCCACACACACACACACACACACACATACCAGTGGCCAATCTAGTTTTTACAGTACAAATCAAACTGCCTCCGCTCTTTTAAACGTCAGCCCAGAAGACGTGAAAACAAGGATACGCCCACTGCCAGGCCTGTGCTATATACTGCAGGAGCTATATTGGGCGGCTTGTGGTGAAAGCCGGCGGCATGACGCACTGGGCCCGGGCCTGTAAAAACCATCAGTTTGAGCGTGTGGGGAGCCGCTGGGCTGGTTGTAAAACAGCAGAGCCTGTGTGGGAAATGCCATGTTTACAGCCCTTAAGAGCAGTGTCACGCTTCAGAGAGCATGTGTGTGTGTGTGTGTGTGTGTGTGTGTGTGTGTGTGTACACATATGCCTCTTCATATACAGCATTTGTGTGTGTGTTTGCTTTGATTTGTAAGCACTTCCGCACAGTGTATATTTTTAAAAGTGTATACACGTGTGTGTGTGTCTGAGTGTGTGCAGTGTGTATGTATGTATGTATGCATGTATGTACATACAGTATGCATGTGTGTGTTTGTGTCCAGACTGACCGTCTGGAGCAGAGGGCCTCTATCGTCACTCAGCACCCTGGAGGCGGTGAGGTTCACTGGAGCAGCTAGCGGCTGCTGCATTGCTTCAGTGCACTGGGGCGCTCTGGGAGGGTCTGCTGGGTGCCACGCTGAGCCGCACTACGCCACGCCAGGACCCTGTACTGTACTGACCACCTCCACAGAGCTCCCACTGGAGCCATGCCAAACACATCCAGTCAGCCACACTAGGCCGTCATCTGTATGCGTGCGTGTGTGTGTGTGTGTGTGTGTGTGTGTGTGTGTGTGCTGTGTGTTTGCAAGCACATTTGAGTGTGGGTGTGTGGGTGTGTGTGCACATGTGCTTGTCTGTATGTACTGTGTTCTATATATTTGCAAGCACATCTGAGTGTGTGTGTGTGTGTGTGTGTGTGTATACAGTTGTGCTGAAGAGGAAATGCCCTAGAAATGTCTGTAAAGTAATTAAAGAATTTCTGCTTTTTTCTTCATGTTTTGATTTAAAATATAATGTGCAGTGTTCCCAATGCATGGAAATAAAAACTATTATAAGGATTTTGGGCTTTACTAAATTTTTTAAGCAGACTGCTATTATTTTGAACACAACTGTATGTGTGTGTATGTGTGCACATGTGCCTGTCTGTGTCTATTGTGTGTGTGTGCTATGTGTTTGCAAACACATGTGAGTGTGTGAGTGTGTGGGTGTGTGTGTGTACATTTGAGCGTGTGCTGTGTTTGCAAACACATTTCAGTGTGTGAGTGTGAATGTGTGTGTGTGTGTGTGTGTGTGTGTATGTGTGTGTGTACGTGTGCCCATGCGTAGAGGGGGCACAAATCTGTTGAGGCGAGTTTATACAGTACATGTATTTTTTGAGAGTTCCTTGATCAATCAAAAGCCATCTATCATAGACAAAATAGAATAATATACCATTTTCATTTTTCATCTTATCTGTGTCCATGAGATCTGTGTCAAAGTGAGGAGCCATAACTCTATTAGCTCATCCCAACAATCTTATCTTATCTATATACAGTATTTATACACTATAAAAAATAAGTCCAGCTTACTGGAGTCCAGCTTTCAAGAAACTACACAAGTTATGTTTACTTAACTCATTTAAGGGTAACCAGTTTCCACCAATTTCTCAAGTAAACTGGAGTTATTCTTTTTACTTTG
>JASCQY010000068.1:4414400-4427543 GCA_030264315.1 Sardinella tawilis
ATGTCCCATACAGTACAGACGCTCTAACATGCTTATTAACAGGTTACGTGTGTGTGTGTGTGTGTATGTGTGTACTGCACATGCCCCATATATGTATGTATGTGTGTGTGTGTGTGTGTGTGTGTGTGTATGCTGCGTGTTATATTGCTGTTGATGTGTGGGTTGTGTCCGAGCTGCTGTGAGCCTGTGCCAGCAGAGCCCCAGAGCAGGAGAGCGCTTTGAAAATATTTGCGCTCCGCCGCGGCCAAGTTGACTTTAGCGCTGTGCCTGCCGACCCGCTCTCCCGGCGCGCTGGCCGAGGCAGCCTGGGCTGACCAGCTCCGGTTTCAGTCTCACTGAGCGCTCTGTTGTCCACTACCCCTGCACCACCACCACCACCACCCACTACCACCACCCACTACCACCATGGCCCAAGCTAGCCCTGTTCCCAACCCTCCTACCTCTAGCTGCCCCACTCCAACAGTACACCACCACCACCTGCACCACCACTATCCCTTCCGCCAGGCTTCAGAACGTCAAACTCAGCAAGAACTTGGTGCAGCACAAGCAAAAGGCAATCAAGATTTTAGCCTCTTTCAGCGTGAATTCTTTCGTGCATGTCGTTTGAAAACAGAGTCGCTATGGCAGCCATGAAAACATGCGCCAGACACACTACATGTACAGTACAGCAGGACGGGGAAACGTTGGCTATTGGGTATCTCTGGGCTGTTGCTTCTCTCCCCTCTCCATCACTAGATCAAAAGAGTATGTCACAGCCCAGAGTATCTAACACCACATATCATGTTGAAAACATCTTTTTTACTGACGGCTTGTACTGTGAGGAGTAGGAATCGCGAACCGAAGAACAGAAGAGGACAGAACAGAAGTGAGAATGTAGTTCTTTAATCTACTGGAATGGTATGCCCCTGACCTGATCAACTCCTCACATCAATGCCGGCATTTTTTTTTTTTTTTTAAGATCACAGGCAACTGGCGTTTCTGAAAGTAGAATTGAAATAGACAATACAGGCTAAATCTACATGGCTTACTTCATTCTAATGAGTCATATTATGGCCACCTAGCAATATAAGTTATATTGTACTGTAGGTTCATGCATTAGTTCTGAAAATCTGTTTAGAGTGTGTGTGTTGGAACTGATAGGAGAATTGATAAGGAACGAGGCCAATAAGCAGAACAATGACATGAATCAACAATGACATCAACATTGATAAAATTGATTGAAAAAATCCTAACAATTCCCACACCCGGTAAAGAGTATTCCTATCTCTCCACAATCCGTCTGTGCTACATTTTAGAGTTTACAGGCTGTGAGGCATTTCAGGGCCTGGCCAAAAACCAATACATGTAGATGTGGGACAGCTGAGTAGCAGCAGGTGTCTTCTGCTGATGAAGCCAAAAATGTGTTCAACCTACATGTACAAGCTGAATCAGATTATCCGGAGAATATTACCATGGATTAGAGCGGGTTGGACTGGTCCAAGATTTATAAAGATGTTGGTTTAGTCAAAGCGGCATTGAAGTGCTCTCTTACATCCATCTTCGTGTGTTGCATTTTTATTTGTGCTTGAATGGTGGTTCAGTGGCACGACTTGAGTGAAATACAGCACATTGCACGACCACATTTCAGTCAGCATGACTGGAGTCTTGTCAGGATTTATGGATGCTTACATAGTGGGAGGTTTGGCATGGGCAAATGTGCGCTTTTTTTAAAGCCAAGGAACACTGCTGCTGCAGCAGCGAGGCAGAGCAGTGGAGAGACCATGGTGAGGATGAGACTGACAATTCTGACAGGTCATATGCATGAATGACACCGCAAAGACAACCATAACAGAATACAAAGACAGTAAACCTCACCTACTCAGAGCACGATCAGACAAGTACTGTACCGCTGGGGAGGCTGTACTGTACTGTAGGTGGAAATGTGAGAAAACTTTCTGGTTTTCCAGTTGCTGCGCCTGTCCACGGCCTAATTGGTAAAAAGCGTGTCTAAATATGCAAGTGCAAAAAGGTTGACTGCCAGTTGGCCCTGTGCCAAAATGCCCCCTGGGGCAGGGAGCCAATCAGCTCACTACACGAGGTGCTTCTTGACCCTAACCACACTTTGGGTAATTGGTCATTTAAAGAATCAGATTAAGTTTTTATGATGCCAAAAAAATTAGCAGCATATGCAATGTACCTAGAGGGATTTACAGTATTTGGATGATAACATCGTGTTTAGATAAAATGGTCTTTGAAGCAGGGAGATGCATTTTTCAGGTTTTGGCCTGTCATGCATCTTTGACAACGACCCCGATTACTGCACAGAGCTCCCTGCACATGGCCCCCAATCATGTTTCAACAGCAGTTTCATGTCAGTCCTAGCACCGGTGCCAGGGACTTTCTGGAATAGCGCCGCCGTGTTTGAGGCAAGGTCAGACCCACTACCTCAAAGTCTCTCATAGCTCACTGAGAAGGCATGTCAGCAGATTTTCATCTCCGATAAGAGAAGAAGAAATGTGGTGGCTTTGCAGAGAGATAGAGGTGGACCGCCTCGCCAAGTCATCATAAATGAGCGAGAACAGGATAACCTCTGGGACTTCAAAGGCACACACGCAAGAGTGTATTACATATGACTTCCTTTGGAAAGATATACGCTTTGATTATGGGTATGTGTGGTGCACGCGCGTGTACGTGAGAGAGAGAGGGAGGGAGAGTGATTGAGAGAAGGCATGCACTGCAGAACTTTTTCAATATCCAAGGAGACTTGCTTTCCATAGAGAAAGAACAAAGAGAAAGGAATGTGCATGTGTATGTGTGTGGATGCACATGCTTTCTTGGTTGTGTGAAAGATGGGAAGGAATCTGCAGGAACCTGAATCCGCCTCTCCACACTCTCGGAACAACCACCTTTCTGGGGAAACAAGGTACAACTCGATGGGGGAAATTCCCCTGTGTGAACATGCTGCTTCTGTCCTCTATAGAGAGAGGGATATATATATATATATATATATATATATATATATATATATATGGAGAGAGAGAGAGAGAGAGAGAGAGATGCAGGGAAGAGAAAGAATGTAGGTAAAGGAGAGAGGAACTGCAGCTCATTTGTTCTCTCAGACGTGGATCGAGTCCAGCGCAGGCAAGTCTTGATAACGAGAGAAGCCTTCACAGAGAACAAGAGCTACCCTTTTTTAAAACCACCGCCGCCTCCCTCCTCCTTCCCTCCTCCTCCATGTTTCCTCCACCCTTTTCCTTCTCCCCTTTCTTTAGACACACATACAGTAAGCTTGCTCTCTTCCTTTTTGCCTGAAACCACAGTATGTTTGGGTTTAGTTGGAAATACCCTAGTATAGTATATACTGTACATAAGCAAGCAGCTACACTTTAAGCCCATTTTCTGTATTGCCCAGGATGCAAACAAGTGGTTGACACCGAAATCTTGAAGATTGGTCCTGTCGCGGCTATTTGACAGCTTTAGAATCTTCTCTGTAGGGCTTCAGCGTTGATCGCTATGTGCCAGGCCGATCCTGTCCTTAAAACACCCCTAAACGTTCATTTTAAAAGATGTGCAACTCACCGAGTGGCCTTCAACGATCTTCTATAGCAAGTTTCGTAGAAAAATACAACTTCTGTCTTTTTATCAGATATTTCCTAAATTCTGGAACTACTTTTTCCAGATACCTCATAACCATGTATAAACTTCCACTCTTTATTTGAATCTGAAGATTACAGACAGAAGTTGTATTTCTCTACGAAACTTGCTATGGAAGATCGTTGAAAGCCAGTAACCACTCGGTAAGTTACACATCTTTTAAAACAGGCTTAAAGTGTAAAATACTGAACTATACCTTTAAACACAAGAAGCCACTTAAACACATTCAGACACCTCTATGACCTTTATAAAGACCGTGACAGTATGTCAACAAACGAGTAGCTGTGTGCACATCCCACCAACTGACCAGGTGCAGGACAAATCCATAAATGGTAACCAAATAAAGAAATATAATGTCCGCAGCACTGTATAAACTCCCATAATTTTTTATTGAAAATAACTAAATAAAATAATAATGTTTTGTCCCAACTGGGTCTTGCCATCCAATTGGGTCCAAACATTGCTTAGTTTTTAATTTAAAAAATGTGAGCTTAAGCAGTGCGGCAGGCATTACTGTACTGTACATGTGCATGTACATTAATTTAATTTGAATAAGTAGAACGAACAATTTCTTTACCATGTGTACAAGTACAATTCTTTAGTGGACTGTTGTTCTCCCATGCTCGTTTTGGTCTTGAACAAATGGCCTCTGAGTTATCACTCGGAGGTACAGCACAGAGAAGTGCGAGCCAGAGGCACTGTGAATACCGTCCATCCTTGCTAAGGACGCCAGTATAGCTGGGAAGCATGTGGTCACACCACTGCCTGCAAAGCCACAGATTACTGCAGGATTGGAAAAGGAAGGGAGTGATGACGCTGTGCCAGGGAGCCCCTGAATGAGAAACGGCCTCCTTTGACCGGTCAAAGTCGTTCCCTTTTTTCCTCATTCTTTTGTGGAAAGACGGGATCAGCTCTTAAATGCTGATGTGCATCTGGGCCCGATAGTTGGGCGGAACACTTTCACACGGCTCTCAAACTAGGTCAAGCGCTTCATCGAGAGTGGGGAGAGGGGGGGTTGGGGGACATCTGAAAAGTGTGTTTTCATATGATAAAGCCTCCCAAGGGTTCGCTTTTGCTTTTTATTCTTCCCCCGTCTTTTTCGATAAACACAACTTGGACGCAAAGTCCCATAAAATAAATACGCATTTATTTTCTCAAGATGTCTGTCCCAGATGATTTTGATTGGATTAAAAAGTTAAGCCGGCCACAATGCAGCCATATGTTGTCAGGCAGCAAGCTGGACAAAGAGCACACGAGGGGTAACAAAGAGACACTGGTGTGGGCCAAAAAATGACCACTTGAGATACTTCACCACCTTCTTACTGTAGTTTCTCTTCAGTTCCTCTCTCTCTCTCGGTTTGTCCTTCATGGTGCCTGCATGGTCCTTGTCATGGTGCCTGTTTGTCACTTCTCTCCTTTTCAATCTCTGGCATTGAGCTGAGCACAGACACCTTGACTACAGCCATCATCAGTACCTACATTTTGAGCACTCTACCAGTCTGTCTTGCTCTCTCTTACAGCACCCTCCCTCCCCCTCTCTCTCTCTTTCTCTGACCATCCTGTGCTTTCATGGCCCTGTGTCTGTTCTAGTAATCTTACATAAGAGTGTCATTTCATTTCCACAGGGAGCTTCACTTAAGGAGCAGCGAAGGTGTGAATAAAGGAGATAATGAAAGATAATCTCACAGAGGTGACCTCCTCCGGAGCTGCCAGCGCCTCCGCTCCCCTCCATAGCTGCACTCCCCCCGCTCCCACTCCCGCTCCCGTCTCAGCCAAGTCCTCTCCAGATCGGGTCTACATTATGGCATCGAATAGACATCCAGCCCTTGAGATTTCATTTTCCTCCCCTGAGAAGTCATTATCACCAAGACAAGAAGCCCCTTCACTGTCTTGGTACTTGAAGGAAAATGGTGATCGGTGAAGAAGTGGCACCACTTGATTTTTTAACACAAGAGAAGAAATGTCTGGACACAGGCACAGAAATGCCCACACCTCATATTCCGTACTTGCAAAAGTCATAATAATTAAGAACGGATCACATCAGGTTGGGTGAAATTAGAGTGACACTCTGGCAAGTACCAAGTAACTGATGGTGTAGAAAAGTCAAAAGGACATCTTGTTAACAGATTTCCACTATGACACAGTATGCACCATAAGGTCATTTCCATTCACTTCCAGTTAGAAGTCATGGCATCAGAGGCAGCTAGCATATTCACATTACAGAGCTGGGAGAGTAAAATCAAAAAATGATTCTAGTTAATGAGAGTTGATGACAATGGCTCCATATTGCAGCAATATTAATACATAGGCTAATGGCAGAGTTGTGAATATTTTGGCCATGTCAACACATACGGTACATAAGTATGTCAAAAATGTACACAATAATTACCATTCAGCTATACAGCATTAAGTTTTATACTGTAGGCTAAATGACTTTGAAAGACATAAACGATGGGACAACTTTCCTCGATTGCTTGATGGCAACTTTCAACCAATTAGAAATCTTCTTCCTGTGCTTTTGACAGCCACCATCTACAAAATGATGAGATCTGCGAGGTCCTCGCATCAGTACTGTTAATTAAACCTTGCACACCCCAGTTTCCAGGCCTAATTATTGACAAAAGCCCAAATCCCTTACAGGCAATTAAAGCCGGGTCTGTTAATTACACACGCAAGCTGATTACGTTTGCTTTCTAATGAGTCATCAGCCAAAAAGAAAAAAACAAAACAAAAAAAAAAAAACAAATAGCATGGCCCCTTTAATAACACCAGACCTCACCAGCACCCAAGCTGTTTGGTTACAGATGCTCATGGGCATAAATGATGCGTCCAATATCTGTGATTGCACGCAGTGTGTGTGTGGGCAGCCGGGCGGGTGTGCGTGTGAGAGAGACAGACAGACAGAATAAGTAAGACAGAGAAGTGAAAGAGAGAGTGAGTGAGTGTGAAAGAGTGTGTACGTGAGCGTGCGCTTGTGTCATTTTATCAACTTTCATGGGTGACTTTACCAATTACCCTCAGCTAAAACTTTCTGAGGTTACATAATGTAAGCTGCGAAGCACTGCTTTTTACGAAATGGCCACTCTCCAAACGCCTAAGAATAAAAAAAAATGCTGGAGTGATATTCTCTTCTTCACAGTAAATTAACCTTATTTAAAAAGGGAAACAGGAATAGTCTACGTGAAAAAGAATTCAATTCTCAGGAGTTTATGCCCATGACTTTTACATAATCAATGCACCAAAACAGAAAACTGCACAACTATGCTATGGGGTGCTGGGGAAGAGTGAGAGTAGGATAGAATGCAGCTCCAAAGATTCGGAGTCTGGATGATGGCAGGTGCTGTAAAGCTGGACTCTTTCTGCCTGGCTGACCCATAAAAATAAACCATAATAGAGCCACAAGGCAGAAGCATAGTATGACCTTACACAGAGTCCCTCCGTGCAGACAGGATGATCTGACACGACAGACACATAAAGAGAGAGAGAGAGAGAAAGAGAGAGAGAGAGAGTGAGAGAGAGAGAGAACGAAGGAGGAAGAGAGACTGAAAGATGGGTACAACCTGTTCCTGCTTCCATCCCAGCCACACTTAGTGGTCATTATGCTCTGACAACCTTGAGTGACTCCAACATAAACACAAGCCAAGGGCTCCGGTAGATATATGCAAACACACAACATGCAGGAAATACACACACACACACACACACACACGGCATAACTCCCATCATTAAAAATTCATGACCACAAGCTTTTTCTGGAAAATTGCACAGGAAGTCAAAAAATACACAACCATTCAGACATGTGTGTGAACTCACACACAGAAGAGGATGGAAGCACACTTCCTACATCCATGTGTCTTCAATCCTCTGAAAAAACTGCTAAATGCAACACAGTGGAGCCATTCAGGGAGATATACAACACAAAAATCCTCAACAAATACTAACAGAGAGGGGCAAATGTGCACGCTTGAGTGCAAACACACACACACACACACACACACACACACACACACACACACACATACAATTATTGTTAGCAAGTACGACAGGTGTAAAATGCCCTCATCAACTGCCAACCTACTTGCTCGCCTGCTGGAAATGGCCAGCCAATCAGGACAGCCGGCTGATTGGCAATCTAATTGGAACAGATGCCCATTGCCCACCAGATGATGAATCAACAAGCAGAACAACAACAAAACAATCTCTCGCCTGCCCCTCACAGTCACATGCGCTTTTCAAGGACTCCATACAAATGGCGCAGCCACGGTTGATGACTGGCATTTGCTAAATCTAAAATAAGGGCGTAAATGATGGGGGGCCTGTACTAGACCAACACCTCCGTTTACCCAGGTGTGGTCGCATCCACAATCCAGGTTTCCACAGCAACGAGAACCTTATAAACCAACTCTCCCCATAGTTGCTTGAGAGGGAGAAAGAGAAAAAAAAAGAGAGAGAGGCAGGGAAGGCAACAGCCTTGGCAGGTGAGAGCGTTTATATTCCTCGGTGATTGCGGCCTTGCTTATTTTCTGACCAGCTGTGCAGAGCGATAGTAATTTTTTTATTGGCTGTATGTGGGATGAAGATGCTTCCCCTCCAAACAGCCTGTCAGATGCGCCCTAGAAAATGCCACAGCTGCACCTGTGTGAACAGACCTTCAAAGACGGACTTGAAGGTCTTTGCAGACATGCTTAGATGCCTGCGAGGAAAAAGGCCACTACTGAGTCACACGCGATACACCGCTATCCTCACACAGTTGCAGGAAGTCTTATGCACACATACTGTAGGCTAGCCAACATCGATGACCCAACTCTTTTACAAAACCAAGTCAAAATCAGTCCGACTTGCTTATATTCCAAAATTGCTCCGAGGTATCATAACTGTATGTGACTCCAGACTGCAAAGCGTGCCATTGCCATGATGAAAGCTGCCCCGGATTAAACATTGAAAGGCACTATGCTGTGCGCCTGTGTCTCCATGCATCACAAATGAGCTGACAGCATGATGCAATCATTTCACTTCTGACTGCATTGATCTGTTGAAATTCATATAACAGGTGTTGTGTGAGAGTGTGTGTGGATCCCAAAGTCAATGAAAATCCTATTACATTTGGTATAACTGGCTTAATGGAATTTGCCCAGCGGTGGTGGCGGCCCTAGCTGGCATAATTAATGAATAATGCTTGAGAGAGTAAGAGAGAGAGAGAGAGAGAGAGAGAGAGGGGGCAAATTGAAACCCTTTCATATGTTTGTGAGATATTTGGATGATTGACTGGAAGGTATAACCATAGGTCATAAATAAGATTAAACTAGCCTAGTATCCAACAAATTAGAAACCAACATTGCTACATACAGTAATATCCCACTATTTCCTCTAAGTCTTTCTTCACATTGCCTTTTTGATCATTATACAGCCTAATGATCATGTACAAATGTGTAAAACACAGTGCCCTCCATAATTCATTGAGTTAATTAGCTTAGTGGACAATGCCAACTGCCAAAGCCTGCAGTTATGTGTGTGAGAAAAGGTTAAAGTTTAATGCAGTATTGTTCCATTTCTGTGCCCAAACATTGCAATTCTGTAGTATGCAGTAGGCCTAGCCTTCAGCAGTTTTATTGTGTCCTAGATATTGCATACTGCATATGAGCTGCAGTTAAACTGCCATATTTTACAGTAAAACTGCAGTCTTTGATACTCAGAAAATTACAATCTTGGCACTCAAAGTATTGCGGTTATTTTCGGTAAAACTAAATCAATCCAGACATGGCTTTTATGACATCCAGCCAGTCACTGCAGTAGGCTTAACGTTACTGGTAGGCTATAGTGAGGGAGAGATAACTTACCCTGTAGGCCAGTCTAAGTGCCAGGTGGCCTGCAAAAAAGTAAGATATTTTACTTCAGCATGGCTGGCCTAAAGCAGAGTTAGCGTAGGCTAACGTTACAGTGTTAGCAGTAGGCTATTTTTTAGTCACCCACCCTATGAGGCAATGTTCTAAGTGAATGTTAGTTTTCAAGGAAATTGCTCTAAGCGACCTCTAGAAATAGCAGCCTAACGTTCAGCTTGTTTGACTGACATTTAATCAAATACTGAACAAAATGCAGCTAGGTCGTAGCGTTACCAAGCCATAGCATACTGTAAGCTAACCGACTTTTTTGCAGTTTGCATTACTTCTTGGGCTTCCGCTATGGTGAGGAAGTCCAGAAGCATGAAGCGCCGCAGCCTCGGATAAGCTACAAATGTTAGTAGTTTTACTCACAATCAACAGGTTGACACAAATCCAGGAAAGATCCTGCACTGCTGCTCTAAAGTCATCTAGGGATCATACAGTGAACCCACACTTCATGAAAGTGGCCCATAAACCATCTGGAGTATGGAGCCCTGCTGCTATGGGTGAGTTCATAATAAAACATTAGAGCCAAGCAAAGCGGCTATAGCCTGGTTGCAACAATATTTTACTGAAACTAATAAGCAAAAAAATATAAAAATATAAATCAAAATTCATTTTTTTTATTTAATTGAAGTATTCTTGCACGGTCTTAGAATAAGGATAAAATAGCCTACCAACAGTGTTAAATGTGTTGAAATCAAGCCATCTGCTGTGCCTGCGCCATAGACTATCCTCTCTTACAGTAGGCTACAGTAGGCTATGTGACTTTACAGTTAGGGTAGCCTACCAACCACAGTCTTGGTTTGTTTAATTCCCCATCCTCCAATGTGGGTGAATGATAAAACTTTTGAGAACCACAGATTCAGGCCTTTTTATTTAAACCTCTTTTAGTAGGCTATTTATAGAATGCGAAACTATATTGAACTGCTGTATATGATCAATGTAAACAAATGTCATAACAGAATCAAAAGACATATGCTTAGGCCCAAGTGATTGAGGTGGACATAGCCAAAATGTCTGGAGAGGCATGGACACACTAATTAATTTTCTGGATTTTTTTTATTATTATTAGTTGTTTGTTTGTTACTTTATTTTTTTTTTTCAACTATAAAAGGCATATAAAATATAGACTACTCATTAAAAAAAAAAAAAATCTGGTTTAATTTCGAGGGTTAGCCTGTATGGAGATGCCTGCGATCGCTCCCTCCTACCCACCCAGCTGTGAGAGATGGAGAGTCTGGAGATGAAGGCCCTGAGTGTCTCTTATTGAACAATCATGGCGTTACTGTGGTAACCACTGGCCAAATAGAGCAGGAGGAGACATCACACCCTTTAAAAATCACTCCACAGACCGAAGTGGCATTGACTTCAATCACAGCCCTCAATCTTTGCTTTGGATTTAATCTCACTTCCCACTTCTCAAACTGAGATGAAAGGTCTGAGTGGCATGGATTAATCAAGAACCACAGTGTTTGCTGTGCCAAACATGTCCTTAGTCTCATCCTATAAAAGCGGCAGAGCACACATTTTTAGAACATAAATGTTTCTACACAGTCCAAAATAGTCTGACTGCTATATATTACTGCTGAAATGGTTTATACCATGCAGTGGACCTAGTGTAAACAACAACATCTGGATTCCTTAAAGTAGAAACATAGTCTCATAATAGAGCTGAAAGCACTCTGTGTAAAGGGAGACATTTGAGCTATTTTGTATGTTGCAAGTTTCTTTTGAGCTGTCATAAAAGATTCCACAACATATTGACTCTATCAGTGAATGCTGTATGGAGCAGCATCTAACCTCTTCAGTGAGTTTAAAACAAACATGTCAGTTCTGCAATCATCTTCGATGAAAGCCTTGTTTTCTCCAAAAGCTATTGACTCAAGCATTGCACTCAATACATCCCATTTCAGAGGGAAAGCTGTATGGGAGGCAAATCACAGTGCTCTTGTTGAAGTTGAATTTCCCCATCCTTGTCATTGCTATTCAATACAAGAAGTAACTTACTGTATGTGGTGTCACTTCCTGAATGAGGTGCATAGTGTGGAAACTCGTCTGAAAAAAGGGATAGAGAGGAGAGAAAAACTGTGAGCTCTCTCTTAACACTACAGTATGTTCCTGAGATCATACTCTCAAGGCCACAAGGGTGGACAATTTTCCCTGAGTCAGCACTGGAAATGAAGGAAATGACCTCAACAGGCTACCGTCCGACACCTGTCATAACACCATTCCTACGAGCGTTTGCCATGGCAATACACCTGCATGCTATGTGCTTGCTTTGCAGCGGATATGTTTTCACAGAGGTATTTGCACACATAGCAGTCTTCTCCCATATATATTTCCTTTGCCTTTTCCACCGTCCCACCTTTGAGACGGACCCCCGAACAATCGGAGACTGTGCTGGGATTTTTTACAGCCAAAGCATTACCTTTGGAGGCCTTCTCAGTATGATCTACACACCCCATCAAGTGTTAAATCTTTGGCATGGGTCTTTTTTTTTCTCTCTTACTAACCTCAGACATACAATCCTTTGCCCTACTCCCATAGTCTGCACTATGGATACCAAGGCTTTGGGCACCATGGACCAAACCCACTCTGACAAAGAACACTAACGTCTTGTCAGCAACACTTACATCTAAAGCTAAGCAGTACCAGAAGTGGCCACCTTATGATAGACCTGGGTGGGGTTGCTTTAAACTGCAATTCGATCGCCACAGATTTGCAGTCTTAACTTCTTAAATAGGCTCAGCAGTTTGAGTGATGAGAATTCCTTGCAGAGCTTGAGGAGGCCGAGGGGTTTTTCCAATCCAATTTGAAACAGGCACATTTTGAGCTCTTTCAGATCCTTCTCCAGCCCACCCTCCCTATAAGCTGTGTAGCAACCAGCCACTCATGACTGACTGTTAATAATATGGATCTGATGTGATGGATGGAACCCACCCCCACCCCTCCACCTCCACCCCCTCCTTCCGGCTTGGCTTTAGAACTCAATGTGTCACTGCAAATGAGCGCAGCGTTCTTGCTCGCTGAGATGCCCTGATCCTGAATTGGGACAAGAGGAAAGAAGCAGACGCTTTTACCCACACCCACGCAAGGGATCCCAAGACTGCTCAGATAAGATGACTCTTCAGACACGTCAGAGCCAGACAGAGGGCTGATTCAGATTCAGAGCACAGGACCATATATAGAACAGTGTGGTTTGTGTGAAAGTGTGTGTGTGTGTGTGTGTGTGTGTGGCTTTTTCTGTGTATGACTGTATGTTTGTATCTATTTGCCAAGAAAATGCAGGTGGGTGTGTGAGAGTGTTTACACACTTGCGCCAAGAAGTTGCAGACCGCCGACAATGATCAACCCAGAGCCTGTTTCAATTCTCTTGCCGTGGTCCGGCAAACAATTGTCTGATACTCTTTGCTCACGCTTCCCAAATGAAAAACACAAGTGTGTAGCTGAGAAGGAATAGTCTCACTTGGCGACATCTATTTAAAATATTTGTCCAAAATAACACTATTTCCAAGTAACTCGGAGCAATTTCAGTCTCTCTCTCTCTCTCTCTCTCTCTTTGCTGTTCTTCAGATAGATAGATATTTTAGTTGCAAAAGTTCCCAGGAGTGTCATAGCTGGAGAGTAT
>JASCQY010000068.1:4427643-4445604 GCA_030264315.1 Sardinella tawilis
GAGGTTCCTACAACAGAGCAGCAGAAAAGGGCTTGGCCCTTTCTTTCTCTCTCTCTCTCTCTCTCTCTCTCTCTCTCTCTCTCTCCCTCCCTCTCTCTCTCACTACACACACACACACACACACACACACACACATGATGCTTTATATGCCTCACTCCCTGCCTTCTGTCTCCCACACATCTTTGACTTGGACACAATAGCCCCCTTTGGGCTCGTGGGGATGTCTGACCTCTGCTCTCTGTGGGTGGGGATGGGGAGTGCGTCCTTGGCGTTCTTTTCATTCTGCCTCCTCATTCCACTTGCATTTCCTGGGATGATGGGAACGTGACTGTGAGTTCGCCGAGAGACCTGAAAGTGAGTGATACAAGAAGAGGAGAAGAAGAGAGAGAGAGAGAGAGAGAGAGAGAGAGAGAAATGGAGCTACGATGACATGATGAGCATGTGATCCCAACAGAGGGAGGAAAGACTATGACACTAAAAGAAAGACAAGAAAGAGGGAGAGAGAGATAGAGAGATGAGTAAGCGAGTTAAGGTCCAGGGGTCTGTCGTAACTAATGATGCAGACTCAGGAGGCGCCCTGACCACCGTTGGTCAGGGCAAAAGAGTGAGAGTGGGAGACAGACAGAGAGAGAGAGAGAGAGAGAGGGAGTGAGACAGCAGGCGCAGTCTGTGGAAAATCTTTATCGGCACTGAAGCAGCCGCAGAGAGTTGAGATGTTTGAACAGCTGGCCTTTGTGGCTCCGGCCGCTCCGCCTGACGTCCTGGCTTGCCCTCTTCCCATCGCTACCATTTTTAACACCTTTCGCATTCTTCTTTCCCTTCTGACGTCGACCCCTTTTTCATTTTCCATTCGCTCGTTCTTCATCCTCGAGATCACAAGGAGCCTCTCAGCTGGAAACTAGCCTTCTTGTTAAGGCCCCATAGGTAGCTTTGGTTCACAGTACGAGCTGCTTCTTAAATCTAGAGCTGCGAGACTGCATACCCACCTCCTAGTCAGCAACCAAGCTGGTGGTCTGTGTAGCATCTCAAAGGGAGGCAACAGCGAGCCAAGAGGTGGTCAGAATGCTGCCAAGGACTCCGAATGGCCGAAGGCAGGACTCCTCCAGTCCTCCACTGCCGGCCAACTTGGCCTCGCTCCTATTGAGCTTCCAGAAATACACTGCCACTCGGCAACAGAGAAAGAACAAGGCTCCTACCCATTTGTTAGTCTCCAACTCATACATGTTAGAATCCTTACCACACACACACACTCACACTCACACTCACACAAAGTGACTCATTCCGAATCACAGCTTGTGTCAAAAAATGGAACGACAGACCATCGAGTCGATTTCTTTCCAAAACCAGACGGCCAGAGAGAGGAAAACACCATGAGGTCATAATTGAACAGAATTATGGGAATAAATTAATCTTTTTCTGTGTGACAGAAGTAGTAATTGTAACCCCAAATTGCAATTAATGACATTTTAAGATACAGTAAACTTCAAACGGGCAATTTTTGCACCCAATTACTATGTTGCGGTCTCTGTTCTCAAGTGCCTCTCTGATTCACTGATTGCAAGATGGGAGCATTGAGGAGAAGAAGCTGAGCAACCATGACCACATAATAAAGAGCTCTGTGCATCAGCCGGAAAAAAGCACAGAAGGATGGGAAGTGTCAGCCCCTGCTGGGCCTTCAAACTTGTGCATCAACCTCTTAGATGCAATTCTGAAGTCATTCATGCATTTGGTCATGCCAATCTTTGTTCTTTCCCTTCCTCATTATGTTGATTGATATTTTTTTCAATTAGATGTGAAGAGAGAAAGAGAGAGAGATAGAGAGAGAGAGATCATTACTGAGTGTTTGAATGAGAATGAGAGTATATGAAATAGACTGAGAAAACATTAGCAAGATTTTTTTTTTTTTTTTGCGGGGGGATGGGGAAATGGTGCCAATCTGTATGTCAGTCAATCTGTCAAGCAACCCAGTTTCTGTAATGCGGCCAGTCAGGCAAGCTGTCAGTCAGTCAGCACGACTCATTATCGCCCATCTAATGGCATCCTGGAAAGTGCACCACAAGCTTCTGTGTAGTGTGGAGATCTACTGGTCTTCAGTCCTCACTCAGGGGAGACTGGCCTGGGGAGTTCCAGGGACCGCCGCAAACGCAGGCCTCTGCCGGGAAGGCGAAAGCCACAGTGTGAATTCTTCTGACGCCAGATCACCGTGTTCCGCCGAGGCCCGGGTTCACCCTGTGCCTCAGACTGAATGGAGAGCAAAGAAAAACACTTCAAGGGGTGCCAAGAAAACTGCCTTCGCCGTCTCCTTCCAGTCCTGTTCACAGGCTGGTGTGTGCTTAGCGTAGGAGGCCTAACATCTCAACACCAGGTTTTGCCAGGCCCCCTCACACCATTCCTTGGTTGTTTGTTTCCCCACATATCACATGCCTCTCCCTGTATAAACAATGACGGATAATTCCGGAATAGCTTTTCAAAAGACGCTGATGAGTGTGATTGATATGGTACAGAGAACCTTGTGGTGCCTATGGCATATGATTATGATTGCTTTGCTCAACCGCAATAAAACAAGCTCATGCGACATTAATTATTGGAGGGAAAAGGGTTTAAAACAACAACCCATCATGCACAGCCCATTCATGAGGAAAACCTACGTTGCTGACATGGTGTTATGCAAAGAGTCCTCAACAGCTGCTTTCATCATTGTCCAAATATGGGGTTGTGTATACAGACTGACATGTACTCTGAATCAGTTATAATTGTGTGCCTGATTACGATTTTTTTTTCCCATCCATTTTTCTACAACCAATACACAGTTATGAGGAAGTCATGAATTTTTCCATTGTGGTCTGCAATCAGACCACCTCAAAGAATGCTGTTGCTGCTGCTGCTGCTGCTGCTGCATCTGGCATCAATGCTCCAATGTTCTCTCTGTCCCCCCACTGGAAGGAGATACATCTACAGCGCACACGTTTGATGTACAGCACAGCACGCATGCTCCCTCAAATGCCAGACAGCACATACAGTACCATTTATCCAAGCGTGGGGTAACTCAATGGAAAACATATCATAATACTGTAGTTCAATGGGGAAGTGGGAGATGTGAGAGATTTCGCAATGAAAGTTCATAATGAGAGTTCACAGTGACTACTTTGACCTTTGGTTGTAAGTTTCCTGCATTGGTTTGGCTTACAGTTCCAGTATTTCCCAGAGCACAGTCCCAGAGCACGGACAAAAAAAAAAAACACTAGTTTACCATACCTTCTCTAAAGTGGAAATTACTACAGTATAATCTACTCCATTGATGTATACTATATGTCTGTTAAACCTGTGCATTAATTTAAAACAGTCAGGCCGTCTTTTGAATTCAACACAAAGGTTGTACTTCACAGTTTGTGTGCATAGCATTGACAGAACCTGACTAGGCCTATATACCAAACTGGGTAGACAGCTACGCACAGCAAAATACAAAGACTTGACAGGGAAAAAAGCTAAAGAACAGAAACTACATCCACAAAGGTTTGGGATTCCTGTTTAGCATAAAAGCCATCCAACATTCAGCGTGGTTTTCCTCTCATCTTCCACTGTTGACATACTATAAAATTTCAAATGCCTTTCAGCAACCTCAGGATTGATCTCCCCACTAAACTCCCACGGCTTTATAACGCTCATTTTTGTCTCTGTGCTTTTGGCTCTGCTTTCCATATTCAGTCATAAAATCCATATAAAATCGTTGTTGAGTGGCAAAAGTGTTTTTTATTGCCATATTTGTTTATCCCACATCACACCTCGCCTGTCCACCATCCCTTCTTTCCCGAACAACAGCAAAGTAGCTGCTCTCTCACCATCTGGTCCAAAGAGAGTTTATTCTCTTTTTTAAAAGCCTACTTGACTATGCTCTCTATAACTGGTGTTTACTCCCACAAACACATTTTCCAATGTGTGTTTGTGTGTGTGTGTGTGCATCTGTGGTTGTTTCTACAGTCTGGGTGACGTATACACGCGTGGGTGTGAGTAAAAAAGGGGAAAACTAATGAAAAAAAAAACAAACAAAAAAAAAACTTTCCCAGTGATGTCAGAAAACCAAAACATTTCTGCCATGGATGGAAATGCTCTCTGGGTCGTCGTCGTCATCATCCTCTTCCTCGCCAAAAACTTCACCGTCCTCACCACTAGTGCAGGCTCGGACTGGATAGAGTAAAGCTCTGGCCATGATGCAGCGCCGTGGGTGCTGACGGATCTGGTGACTGGTGGAGAGGGAGCGCGGTTTCGAGAGATTTACCGTCTGCTCCTCGGAGCGATGGAGGCCAGACGCCCCCGTTCCTCCAGCGCGGTGCCTATCGAGATTAATAACAGCCATATTTATGACCCCAGCGAGACCCTGTGCTGTGCATAGGACGAGTGGCGGGCCAAAAGCACAGCTTGAAGTCAAGAGAGACGAAGAACTGAGTGTTGGATTCATGACAGGCCAACAGGATATGTGCATGTTTGACTATATGTGTGTGTGTGCGTGTGTGTGTGTGTGTGTGTGTGTGAGAGAGAGGAAGTGTGTGTACAGTATGTCTACGAGAGCAGGAGGCGCTTGTGAGTGTGGCAGACAAAGAAAATAGAAAGAGACAGTGAGGGCAGGAGGTTTAAAGAGCAAAGTCCCCATAGAGGCCAAAATGGGGAAAGAGAAATTAATGCGTGTGTGAGTGCTTGGTTGGCTTTACCGTGTAGCTCTACTGCCCTTACCGCATTATGGCCCAGCCTTCTCTCTCCACCTCAGTGCTAGCATGTGGAACGTGCCTAATGCTTCTTTGGATTGGCACCGCAGTCATTTCCTGAGGCTTGGAGGCATAGCAGCAGCTACAGTACATCACCCATTCCCTTATCCCTTAATGACCCCTATCGAAATGATGCCCTCACCTCTCACGGCAGCAATTCGGTCCGGCCCTGAAAAAATTAGCCATCTGGTCATTATCTTTCCTTAACGTGCTTTTAATCCGAAGCGAGATTAGGGCAAAGGCACACGTAATTACAGTATGTGTGTGCTGTGCTTTCTCCGGCGAAGAGGCAGCATCCTCCTTACCACCACCCAGCGCTACTTGACTCTTGGCATCGGTAAGGCGCAGTAATGGCTCTATCGCCAAATGACAGTGATTATCCTGACTTGGGTCAGGTCCTTGGACCACGACTGTGTAATTAGAGCCTTAACTGTACACCCCTTCTTAATTTTTTTTCTCTCCATTTAAAAAAAAAGCCCAGAAAAACAGTACTCAGACTGGTGCGCTTAGCCAAAGCAAACGGCCCCTATCTAATTTAAGGGCTGTGTGACCTGCTAATGTTAGCCTCTGTTGCAGTGTATCATGGAGAAGGAGTCTTGTACTGTGCATTACAGGCGTTATAGGAATGTGGGGTGAAGGGTGTGTGTGTGTGTGTGTGTGTGTGTGTTAAGCCTAAAGGGGTGGGAAAGTGTGTGTGTGTGTGTGTGTGTGTGTGTGTGTGTGTGTGTGTGTTGTAGTAGCCTCAGTGAAGAGTTAAGATTTATCCTGATTTTTCTTTTCTTTTTTTTGAAGACATGAGCTAGGAAGGACAGCTCTGAAGTCTGTCTTCTTCCAGAAGGGTATCAAGTTGGAAACCAGAGTGAAAAAGGCAAATAAGGTGAGAGAATGGTGGGAGTATGCAAAACTCGTGATGGCCTTTTGACACAAATATTTGAAAAATATTACCATAATTTAAAGGCAGAAGCATCCAATGCCATATCCGCTCAGGGAAAAAAAAGCACAGAAAACAGCAGTTTTGTTTCATAAGCATTTTATTTTGTCTGTTTAGATCTGTGCTGTCTGTCTCAAATCAAATATTTAGACAAACAAGCCTGAGAATTGAGCTATCCCACTTTGAAGTCTGTGTTTGTGGATCACGAGACAAGAAGAAAGAAATCACCATATACACCGCTTGGGGAATGACGTTTAGCTGTAAGCACTGGTTAGACGCAAACAGTTTCCGACATAAAAGCTGAAATCGCTCCACAAAAAAAGCAATCCCCCTGCTGTAACTCTGCCATACTAACTGACACCCCGCAGAATGTCGCCTTAAAATAGAGACGGCTCAGAGCAGTTTCCTTTTTCTTTCTTTCTTTCTTTTTTTCCTTTTTTTTAAGAACCACGCTCACAGTGGAAAAAAAGAGAGATCTAATAACTCCAACAAAGGGCTTTTCTGATGCCTAAAAACAGCATGAACGTTTCATCTTGGAAGGAACATGGGATCCTGTGTGTACGTGAGAGAGCAATGAGAGAAAAAGAGATGGAAAGAGAGGGATATATATAGAGAGAGGAAGATCAAGAGAAAAAGAGATACTGTTGTCTTGCTATTATAGAGGAAAAAGATGAAAGCTAATCCATTGATGCCAAATATCATGTACTGTAATGTGTTGAGATCAACTTCATAGGGGATCACAACATCACCTTATAGTGAACGAGTTTTTTGAGTGATGTTGTGGTCCTGGATAGGCATTGGTGGTTCATTGGCGTTCTTTAGCTCCATGTTGAAATCTATTAAATGTGAAAGAGCTTGCTCAACCATGTGTAGTCTCAGTCCTCTCACTACAGAGGAAAACTTTGGTAAGTCTAATGTCAGTGAAAAAATATGGCTTCCAGGATGACTGCCTGGTTTTGCAACATTATTTTCTTCTACTTCCTACAGATGCTGCAGTAAGAAACTGGACTTCTCCTTACAGTTCCCACAAGGCAGGGGGTTGTCCAAACTTTTGTCTCGGTCTCACGCTTGGCACACCACAAAGCAGATGTGGAAAATGTAAGGCTTTGTTCCATATTTCAAGTGACACTGTCGGGTTTGGAATCCTCATTCAGCCTCAAGTCATTCCAAGTATGGTCAATGACAGACCCCTTTTTCAATGTTGTTTGTAATGCAGTTCTCCAGTCCACCAGCAGAGGCCATTGTGCCCAAATGTCATCCAAGACCTTTGACACCATGTAGGCCATTGACTTTTCAACTGAGAGCTTCTTCTTGCCTTTCTGTCAAATTGTAATTGTCTAAAATACCAGCCAATATTTCTTGCTCTGTTGCTGTAGCAACGAAATTATGGGGTGGCAACACAATCCACAAAAGTCAGTATGAAATTAAAATTCATAAGGGGGACTTCCACCCTATCGAAACAGCAGACATAAAATTTGGCTTCACTGAAGGCTTTTTTTCACTCCTGGTTGAGTTATCGAGCCCACTAACTTAATTTGCTCTTAGAATGAAGACATTCTTCTTCCAGATCTTTGATAAGCCAGCAGTAGTGGATTATAATGGATAATACTGGTCACTTATTCTCCTGTGTGGAAGATTAAAATCTGATTTCAGAGGAGCTATAACATCTTACCAAAGAAGCTGTGAGGCTTCACTTCATTAACTCTGAAAGTTCTGTCTGAGGGTAGATCTAGAACGCTTGTCACTTGAACGTGTGGGGTACCATGTGTCTGACACATCGGTGTGTCATTCTGAGACCTAAATGAAGCCGCTGAAACGTTGCCTTCCAGCTGGGCAGGAGACAGATGACATTGGCGACACTGGAGTCGACACCCGGCAACAACCCCCCAAATGAGACTAATGTCCCGGATAAGAAACCAGGTGTTGAGAAAACAATGGTGCCAGGTGTAATCGATCACGGGATGTGACAAACAAATCAATTCCCTCACTTGTGTGTTGTCTTTTTTTTATATTATTTATTTAATCTCTTTTCTTTATGTGTTGAGACAGCCCAAGGCGTTTAGATGAGTCATTGTGTTCTCTCGACTGCTATCTCCTTCAATAAGTCGGGTGGAAAATATTCCAACCATTTGTCTTTGAAAATGATCCATCACCCGAGAGAAGCTTTATTTCTATTTAATTTTTCAAGCAAGAGATACAGGTGCAAATAAATCTCTTTGCAACCTGCTCTTTCAGTGAAACCAAGCAGGCATTAACGATTGCGGCAGAGGTGGAGGGAGGGAGGGAGGGAGCCAGCCAGCCCTCATGGATAAACTCGAACGTGATTGTTTACCGAAGCTGAAGAGAAGAACATTGATCTAATCCCGCCACCGAATGAGATGAACAGCATTCAAAGCCTCGGCTTCAAGCACGCAATCCCAAACCTACCCCCACCCCCCTTCTCTGGGTGAGATGAATCGCTGATGTGTTGAGAACAAAGGCACTTTGTAGGCCTGTATCTCTGTCTGAAGCGGCATTCTTTTGCATGTCTCAGTACCTTATCTCTTTTCTACACTCCAAGAGGGTATCAATGCAATCAATAAGTCACAATGTGGTAGGTGAGGTTTTGAGCGTGGCTATGGATTGGACTAGTACTTTTAAGTGTTAACTCTGTATATTACCATAATGGCCTCCAAGCTCCTCAAAGCCTAGGCTATTGCAGAAGTTCAGTGCTGGCTTTGCCAGCATCAGGACTGTTGAATGGTCGCCACGGGGCTCTGTCGAGACCATTACATAATCGTTACATGGAATGGAGCCTACATGGAGATTAGTATTTCGGAAGACGTTTACTTTTGCCCCTTTTACAGTATGTGGGTGAAGGGGACGTGGGGCCTCCATGCCTGACATGTAGGAAAAATCTGGGTGGAGAAAGTGATTGAACATCAATCTCCCATGCTCACATCCTTACAGGTGCCCTCAAACAAGGTACCTAACCCAGTTCGCTCCCCTTGTAAGTCGTGGATGTGATAAATGCAGAGAGGTGGTGTGGTGTTTAAGGAACCTGGCTAGCTTGCTAGTAGCCTGTAAAGTTGTGGCTTGAAGGTAGGCTACTTAACAAGGCCCTGAACAAATTGATAATTGGCAATTGACAAAAGTCGTTGTGGATTAATGCATCTGCTAAATGCATAAATGTAGTACAAATTTCCCTCCCAGGATCAAAAGACTGTACTTCAAATACTTACAAAGTTTTTGAAGTACACTAACATACAAATATGTTTGTATTACTGTCCCACTTCTGGAAGGCTTGTTTTTCCTCCATTGATAAATAGCATCTACTGCCCCTTGTTGCTTTGGTGGACATGAGTTTTGTTGATGCACCACTGTCATGCTCCTTTTTGGTTAACTTAACCCCAAAGGAATTTGTGTGAATTCCGTGCTTTTGTGTGTGTACACACCAAACATCAACATCCTTACTGGCTATAGAAGAGAATGTGTGGAACCGAGTCACACCAGCAAGCACAAGTCTGGTCATGTGCAGTCAGCAGGATTCAATAGTCAGATCAGAAGATCTAAAGCATTACAAAGGAAAAGGGGGAAAAAAAGAAAATATAATGAAAACAGCACAGTCTCTGAGTTTGAAAAAAAAAAAAAAAGACTGGCGGAGTGATTTTCACATGACTTCAATTGGAATTCAGATTAGCTAAAGGAAACAGTTGATTACGGATATTGCTGCAGAATGACTCCAATTAGTCAAGAGAATGCGAGCAGGGGAGAGGGCATGTATTGATGACAGCACACAACAGCAGAGGCCAAGGGTGGGTGACTTTGAGAGGCACTGTGGGCTCATTTGAAAGGCTAATTCTGGAAACTGTCATAGGAGGGGGTGGGGTGGGGTGGGGGGGGGGGGGAGCGTCTCTGACCATCTGAAGTTTTTTGGCTGTAATCCGTTAAATCTGACACAGAGAGGATGCCACAGGACTAATGTCTCATTAAATGCCATGTGGGTCGTTCCACCCCAGTGCATACTAGTGAGTGTATTCTTCTGTTCAGCCGTGCTTACATAGTGCTGCTGGTGTGTGTCTGGATATTACTGCATGTTAGGGACAGTATTTATGCTTTTATGCTAAGTTTTATGCTTTATGCTAAGTTTTATGCTTTTACTATGGGTGAAAAACAGACTGCTGGTACAGAGAGCACCCAAATAAACCTTGGCCCGTGCACAGACATTTTTCACCTTGTATCTCGTTTTCTGTCTGCTTTCTCTTTTCTTTTTCTTTTTTTTTTTGCAAGGATGTGCAATATAAAGACGTCCTTTTGATAACAGTGGAGCTGCGGGTGTAAAAAAAAAAAAAAAAGCCATTCCTTCCAGTGCAGCTGCCGTGAATACAAAATGGCTCTACCGCCGGTACATTTCCTTTATGAGGTGACATTAACAAAAGCTGCCGGAGCCGAGCCCATCCCGCAACCCCTGCTGAGACAACGGCTATTTAAGGTGTTCGCTTTTTTGATTGAGGTTTCATAATAAAAGAAGGCCATTACTAAGGTATGGCGGCATTGTTAATTAATCTGCGTGACTGACACTGCTCCTGAAACAGTGGGATGTCGGATTATTAAAATGCTGGCAAAGAAGACTGACATGACTCACTTGTCCTTTGAAAGGGGAAGAGAAATAAGCCTGCTCTTGATGACTCTGGTGAGAGGGGAAAGCCACAGGCGACAGTGCTGAAGATGGTCCTCCCACTAGCACCACCACCTGTGCACCGTGTCCTATGTCGAACATCACACGGGGAAAGACAAGACTAGCAGGCTGCTTGTTAATGGGTAGCTCAATGTCAGAATGTCGTCTTCTTGTGTGATCAGATAATGAGTCCCACAGTGACATTGGTACCTCGCTTGTGTGTGTGTGTGTGTGTGTGTGTGTGTGTGTGTGTGTGTGTGTGTGTGTGTGTGTGTGAGCATGCATGTGTGTTTGTGCATACAAGATGCATGTATTTATGTGAACGTGTGAGTAAGTGTTTACCGGTATAGATACACATAGCAGAGAAGGACATCTGTGCGGGTGTGTGTATGTGTGTGTGTGTGTGTGTGTGTGTGTGTGTGTGAGAGAGAGAGAGAGACACATATGACAGAGGGCGACATCTGCGTCGAACACTGTGTCTTCATTTCAGCACCCATGCGTCAATGGATTCCTAATCGCCTACATTTTTCATCTGGATTTGAGGAGCTACACATAAATTACCTCCACTGGTATCACACCATGTGAGAGAGATAAAGTGATACAGCCCCACAATAGGGAGAGAGAGAAAGAGAGAGAGAAAGAGAAAGGAAGAGACAGAGAGAATGATTGAAAAAGACAAGCAGGGAGTGTTGTGAGGTTGTGGAAACTTGCGGAGAGTTGGTTCAAATCTTGCATTCACAGCAAAAAAAAAAAAAAAAAAAAGATAAAAAATAGGGAGCATGATGTAACAGCAGATGAAACAGCAGGACTCAGCATGGAGCACTTGAAGAGATGGAATAAAATGTAATGGGTACAGATGATGGGCCCTCTCTGTCGTAATCCCACACGGGAAAACACCAGGTAGCCCCGGGCCTGCAGCGAGCCTGTAAGCTGATTAGCATGGAAAAGCATTTGATTCACAGCAGTAAATTACTGACATCACACACAAACACAGAGAGAGAGAGAGAGAGAGATGGACACAAACAAACACTCATGCTCAGCCACAAATGTTCTGGAAGCATATTCATAGATCCAGTTGAAAGAGCGGACAGTGAGGCATACACATGCAAACACTGAGACCCACATTTACACACCGCTAGAAAAGAAAATGACTCGCACTCAACGTTCTTAACGTTCTGCTGTAATACTGTAATGTAATGTAATACTTAGACCGACACTAGTATCAATGAATAGATATACAGAAATACTCTTACAAAAACCAGTCACACTCGGACAATCACACATGCATGCATACACACACATGCTCGCACACACTGCCCAATTGCATATTGTTGCTAATGCCTTTCTTAACATTCCTGGAAAGAAACATCTCCAAAGTATTTCCAGATGCAGGATGTCAGGCCTAATCGGGGCTCATAGATCTGTGTAGATGTGTGTGTGTGTGTGTGTGTGGGGGGGGGGGTGGTGTTTATACACATGCATATGTGTGAGAGTACACTGTGTAGTTTATATTGAGTGCACAGAGAGTTCCATCAACAGTTACTTCATTGTGACTCTAAACAATCTAGAATATATTGCACTAGGACACAAGTGTGCAGTGCATAACAGTGAGGTTCTCACACTTGTCATCCATAAGCTGGCTATTCATAGTGAATTCTTGTTGTAATCAAACACCTTCATCTTTGTTAGCTTTGTGGAAGTCAAGGAATTTGTACATCTGCAGGGTCTAAAGAGAACCTCTTTAGCCCGGAGAAAGCAGAACTCTGAGTTCTTGAGAATTAGCCCCCCTCTCTCTCTGGGAGACGTCTGTGCAGTGGTCTGTTTGCTGTTCTATTTCCCCTACTTATACAATCACCAGCCAGCAGCCAACCTCTGTCTGAATGTTCCAATATGTGCCCATCCGCAAAGAACACAGTCACGTGTGTGTGTGTGTGTGTGTTTGTACCTATGTGTGTGTGTGTTGTCCTCATGAACATACATATGACTAGACAAATGTGCCAGCAGAGAAGACATACACATTCCATGCATAAACATTCAGACATTATAAACAGTGATATTAAAAACTCAGTGCTGTGCCCAGTGGAAAAAAAAAAATAACTCATATTTTCTCATAAACATGCCCATAAACCTACAAACATGTTCTACAGTTTATAAACTCACATACACAAATATAAACAGACACACACAGAAATGTTAAAATCATGACATCATGGACAGACCACATCATCACACATATACCACACACACACACACACACTCTCTCTCTCTCAAGCCAGCATCCAGAGTCCACATGCAACCTATTTCTCCACAAAAACAGAGTGCAGTCTTGGCTTCGGGGCAAGCTAACACACTCAGTGAGACATAAAAAAATGCATACAGTCACTGTATACAAAGCAGCCTCACAAAAACAGGGAGATGCATTTCATGCAATTCACATGCCCCCCCCCCCCCCCCAAAAAAAAAAAAAAAGTCTTGCTACACACCTACACACCCTGACGTTCACAAACACAGCTGAAATAACAAACTCGTTCTAATGTACTTGTGTGTTGGTGCACCAAACGTACAGGTCACTCCCATCAGTGAGTTGACATGTGCTGGATGGTGTGCTCAAAGACAGCTAACTGACTCAGAAACTTCTCTCTTGTAAACAGTGGCAGACATTTTGTCCTTCCCAAAAAGTTCAAATATACAGTATACAGTATAGGAGCGGTGATGGAAAAATTGAGGGAGAAAAAAAAAAGCAACCCGGAGACACGGTAAACACAATTTCGGGTTACTTTAAGTTTTTCCATCATTGGCACACATCTGCGCCGTGAACGTGCCTTTACCGAGAAACGTGGCTAACTAGCACCAGTCTCCGTTCAATGAAAAAAAAAAAAAAACAGGATGGCATGTTGTTCCTGGCTTCCGAACCTTTGGCTTAATGAAGTTTGATGTCAAGCTTTTCTTACGCTAAATTCGCAAACTCCATCTCAGCGTACGTCCTTTGAAGTGGTGGGCATCCCATTTCGCCAGATGATTAACAGATGCAATATAAAAGAAAACATGTGACTGTCGAAAGGGACAGCCCCCAATAATAGCAAACATGATGAAGCACCCTTCATTTGTGCTTCTTAAACAAACACGGCCCGTAAAAAGTGACCAGCGAAAGGCAATCGCAAGGCAAACACTCAGGCCGACTTTTCCCATGCCAGTGAGACGGCATGGAACATTACCGGCACAGTGCCCTGGAAAATGAAAGCATCTATCTGTTATTGACATGACTGCATTGTTTTGCCCTTGCCAGGGGGTTTGGTCCGTCTAGCTTGGCATTATGTCAGTTCTCTTGAGATCTTATCCAGAGACACCGGATTGGCCAGAGTAAACATGGCTGTCCCCAAACGAGCGTGGCCATTTTTGGCAATGCTTCGGCGACTGGCCTAGCCCACCCTCCATCCAGTCAGACTGAAATTCTCCAGGAGAGAAGTGGAAACTGGCAAAAAAATCGAGTCCACAACAATTAACATTCTTTGGGGGCAAATGCAGTCGGGCGTCGAGATGAAAAATGAGGCCAAGAGAAAGGGAGAAATGGTTAAGAGAAGGGGGAGAGCAGGACCATAATAAAAACACCAGGCACTGAATTATGCTCATTACAAAATACCATTTTCTGGCCAAAGTAAGTGCGGAAAAAAATGGTAAAAACATTAAGGTTTGTGTGAAAGATTAGCATTACCAACAATTTGCTGTACAGAGAGCAGCCATTAAGAAAACATTGGCCCTTTCATGAGTCATGTTTGGAGCTTTCTCTGAGAGTATGGTATAAAAGGAAAAAGAAATGAGAACAGCAGACAGAACATAGTATTATAAAAGCATTTTGTGCTCGTCTAAAACATCACTGCTTGAGTGCAAAAATATATAAATAAAGACGTAAGACCTTGAAGTCACTCCATGACAATGTGAACAATTTCATACACTGAGAGTATGTGTCAGGGAGAGTGTGAAAGAGGAGTGTGTGTGTGTGCGTGTGTGTCGAGGGGTGGGGGGGTCTGTTTGTGAAAGATGTTAGATCCATGCTGTGTAATAAAGGGGGAATTACTTGCATTGTTGGGCCTGCTCAAGCAGGTCCCACGGTGGTGGGCAACATGGCAAGTAGACAGACATGCGTTTCCAGATTGCATGAATAACAAGCTCAGGTTGCCGAAAACACCCTGCTCCTGCTATCAAAGGAAGGGGGGGGGGGGGGGGTGGGTAGAAGAAAGGTGGCAAAAAATAATGACAGATATGTTTATAAATTGGAAAAACAAAAACAATGAAATTAGCTTCTGGAGTATCCTATCCTATTCTGCTGTGCTGTATCCCAAAGCACAGGGACAGAGACTAGACTGGCAGGCAGACTAGCAGACAGACAGACAGACAGATAGACAGACAGACAGACAGATTGATGCCAGCTAACGTAACCCGGCGTCAGATCTGAGCTTCACACTGGCCTGAGTATTGCATTAGTATCCAGAGCCAGGCAGCACATAGGTGCGGCGAGGACATGGCGCCTCTCGGAATCAAAGTGTTAGGGAAGTCATAGAGGACAGACACTGCTAATCTCTACCCCCCAAAAATGTCCCCTTTTTCCACCACTGTTTGTTTTTCTTCCCACTATCTTCCCTTTGTGTATCTTTCTTTAGGTTCTCTATGTCTGCCAATAATTCTACTTCTTTCTGTCTCTTTCTTTCTGTCTGTCTGTATCTCTCTCTCTCTCTCTCTCTCTCTCTCTCTCTCTCTTTTTCTCTCTTGCTTTCTCATACAGACGTGAGTTGCTGTTGCCCTCTGTGTTTTGGCCCGTGAACAGACGTATTCGTTGTGCGGCTCCAGCGTCTGTTTGCTCTGAGGGGGTGTTTTCCCCTTTGCCGTCTTTTCACTGGCTGTGCTCCGCTCTGATCACACCTCTCCATCTCTCTCTCTCTCTCTCTCTCTCTCTCTCTCTCTCTCTCTCTCTTCCTCTCATTAACTTTCTCTACAACTCTTCTCCTTTGCTCCATGTCTGCATGCTCCTTACCCTTTTTTTTTTTCTTTCTGCCTTCTCCATAGCCTCGTATTTTCAACTGCACAGCCACGGAAGACAGTGTCTTCCCTTCCCTTCCCTTACCTTCCCAGCAAAACATACACCAGAGAGGCATTATGTAAAAGCGTCCTGTTTTATGCATTTGGAAATTCCACATTCGACGAACGACTCTCATATAAATGCCTGGAAAGCTAATATCAGTCTCGTGGCTCTCGTGGCATTGTCACAAATGAATGAAAGCTGGATTGCAGCTTTATGTAATATGTTTTATGGAGAGGCCTTCCATACCATTTCAGCGGTAGGCTAGCTATCGAATCACCCGGTAAGTAATTTGAAGATGGTATGAGAACTCATCGACAGTGTGCGGAATGGGTTATGTATTAAACACAATGTGCTACCAGATATGTGTGTAGAATATCTGATGTGTTCAAAGTTTTTCTTTTATTTTCATATGTAGAGTTCTGTCAGATGTCTCCATGCTCAGTGCATTCATCATTACTTGGCCAGATGACATATTTTAGTCATCTGTGTTCTGTGACCACATCACCGCATTCATGTTTTCCTTTTTCAAGTGGTTGCTGTTTGTTTCAGTTAATGCCACAATCTGTGTCTTGTTGACACTGCACTATTGACTATTGACAAAAAATCTGTGTTGTTAAACACTTTACTCAAATAAGGCCTTCCAACAGCTTACAAAATGAACCACTTTTGAACTCCAGTAAACTTGCACTGAAAACAACATAACATGCAGTGCTGGATATTGATTTTTTTAAGCTAAACTAATATTGCTCAATGTGGCACATCATCTGTTGCACAGTGCTATTCCTAATGGAACATTTTGCTCTATCGTAAAGTCTTACCGTAATCTTACCGTAAAGTCTTACCGTAGAGTCTTACCGTAGAGTCTTAACTTTAATTTGCTGATGGCACTCCTATGGCAGAGCTGGGGCAAAGAGGCATAATTACAGTGCCATAAACAAATGCTGGATGTTGGATTTGTTCACAGTTAACTGCCGTGGAGAGCAGAGTGCGGATGTGCGTTTAGTGTGTGACTTAATCATCCTGTAATTAAATTCCTAACCTTGTTGTGGCACATTGATCATTGACAGCCTATAAATCAGGAGCGTGTGGATCTGTGTCCACCCCGTAGTTCATTTGCACCATTGCCTGTGTTATCCCCGCGGCTGCCAGACCTTGTCTAAATGTTTGGCTGTATCCACACGTGGCTCAGAGCTTAGAAAAAACACACATGCACACACACACACACACACAGGCACAGACACACATACACACACACACACACACACACATACACACACACACACACACACACACACACAGCGTCTGGGCTGGGTATTTATTGGACTATGGAGCACATTTTTCCAGACTCTATTCACATTTTCTGGCAAAGCAAGGATTGTGTTTTTTGAGATAATTTCTATAAAAAAAAGTCACAATTCCTAGACATGGGGGGAAAAGAAAACCTTTCAGTCGAGGAAATGATGGACTACAGTAAGCACCACTATTCAGAGCTTCGTCGAAATGTCCACCAGCTGAATGCATATTGATTAACACCAGGCCGTTTAGGTGCATTGCCCTCTACTTTCCGTCTACTGTAGCTATGGGCTGCAAATAGCAGACCAGCGGAAAAAGGCCCTCCAAAATGATGCAGTTTGTGTATGCATTTTATGAGCGCCTTTTTGAGATCTTGAAGTGCCGCCCTCCACATGTGGCACATTTGAAAGGATGGAAGTTTTCTTTTTGTAGATGAATGCAAGTACACAGCCCGTGTATCACACCTGGCCTCTAATGTAGGCAGCAACAGCAAAATCATTATTTTGTTTTCGTCTGGCCACAAGGCCGGCTTGGGAGGTTTTTCAGCCAAAAAAAAAAGATAAGAACACATTTCTCATTTCAGAAAACATATAGGCCTAAAGGATCTTTATGGAAGTTATTTTTATGGATGGAAAGAGTTTTCCCTCCATCATAGACCACAATGTGTTTGACATAAAAAAAGGGGAGGAGAGGGGAGGGGAGGGGAGGGGGGTCCATTATACAGTATAGTCTTCATGGCAGATTCTGTACATCGGTTAAGTCTACAGGTTCTCTGAGCCACCTTTAGCTTGAACCGTGAGAGCGGACATGCCATACATTTGCCGTCCTCCATGCACACGGCGCGTGCAGACGTGGAATGTCACGGTCAAATCCATCGCACATGCACATGCTGGAGATGATGAGAGCAGATCCACGCCGTCACAAATCCCCAGGAACCAAAACATTCTGTACATTCTGTTCTGTCGGGCCTTGCGACGCTCTGGGGAGCCCGAACTCTCATTCTCTTTCACTCTCCCCTCACACTTAGTCTCTCTCACACACACATAAGTCTCTCTCTCTCCCTCTCTCAATCATTCACTCCCCCCCCCCTCTCTCTACCACCACTCGTCCACCCACCCACCCACCCTCTTTCTCGAAGGACTCCGCTGAAGTCTTTTCCTCTCGATGCTTAAAGGAGTACGCCACCCCTAGGTGAAATTGAGTCATTCCCTGCAGTCCCCAGAGTTGTATGAGTGGGCCAAAG
>JASCQY010000068.1:4515405-4526492 GCA_030264315.1 Sardinella tawilis
TGTGTGTGTGTGTGTGTGTGTGTGTGTGTGTGTGTGTGTGTGTGTGTGTGTGTGTGTGTGTGTGTGTGTGGAGGGGTTGTTGTGACTGATGCAACATGTGAAACTTCTGTGAACACAGTCCTTCTTTGTGTGCCACACACACAAACAAACAAACACAAAGTACAGTATCGACCACAGGGAGCATTGAGGCTACCCAGTATGAGAGAGATAAATGACAACACCAGACATTAGAGTTGGGTTTTCCCCTGCTTGGCTAGGCACACTGCAGATTTCAATTAGGGCGCTTTTTAGAAGCGATCAAGGGCTGCTCGTAAATACAAGGGAGCACAGATGTGTTAAATGCAGCATGACCCTTTCCAGAACAATCTCCAGCGCGGGCGGAACAGAATCGGTGACGTCATGTTTTCACTCACCAGCCCCCCACCACTCGAAAGTATAATGTGTTCCGTCCTAAACCACTAGCACTTAAAACAATGCATTTTAATGCATTCCATACACAAGAATATGACACGTGACTGCTGTGGAATATTTTGGTGGCATTCAATTGACTGCAGAAAAAAGAAGAGACATCAAAACATCTAAACTGTTTCTCATAAGCTGTGGGACAGTCATCTTAAAAAAAACAACAACAACAACAACAACAACAAAAAACGTGCAGAACAAGAGTTCCTGATGCTATACTCTATACTGTATACTGGGGTGGACTTAAGTGTTTGCCAGTCTCACACGCTCATTTGCTCGTTTCGGTAATTTTGCAGCAAAGTTGTCACAGAAGCCAACACAGCCAGGTAGGAGTCCCAGAGGACACTGCATGCTTCTTCCACACACTAAGTTCAATATCTTTTTTAGAGCCATTTGACTCTCTGTCGCTTGTTCTTATTGCCATCTGTCTTACTCAATCCTTTTTTTTTCCCCCTCCCTCCCTCCCTCCCTCCCTCCCTCCCTGCCTGCCTCACTCACTCTCCCATGACAAAAGACAGGGAGATGGAGACAGATCCTTGTCACAAACTTTCTCTCTCTACCTCCCTCCTTCTCGCTCTCTTGCTCACTCACTCACACACACACACACACACACATAAAAGAAAGACCAAGTGCTGCTGATTGGGTCGCAAGGCTACATATATAAGTACAGCAGCTTGCTAAGTCAGTTCTATTCACCCCCACCCTGCTCCCCAGCTCCCCTATAGCCTAATCACTGAGCCTAGACCGCAGCCTTCCAAAGGAAATTTCCACATGAGGCTACTTTCAGAGCAAGAAACCGAGATGGAGGAAGGGATAGAGGGAGGAGGAGAGAAAAAAAAAAGAGAAACAGAAAGACAGGGGATTTTAGAGGGACAAATTAATGTCTACATGACCACTGTTGAAGGGCAGGAAGTTTTAACAAGACTACATTAAAAATAAAATGTCATTATGGTGCTGATATAACATTGCCGACATCATCCTCACCGACACTCTCAAGGCCTCTGGGGTCTCAAGTGTAGATGTAGAACATCCTGTTAAGCTCTTGTCATCTCTATCAGTTTCTCATCTCGATTTGCCTGCCCTTCACTTTTGATTTCGTTCCGCTGACGAGTCTCTTACAGAGAGGGACTCAGAACAGCCGTTTGTACTCTTCTCTCGGCTCCTGTCTGTAATGTAGCATTAGCTGTAGCAATAGCTGTAGCTATGCTGATCCATGCTGTGGGCTCCTGCTGATGCTTTCATGGCAACTGGCCTTCGCTGTGCTTCGCTGGGCTACTGTACAGTACTGCATGTCGAGGAGTAGCGAGGCCAGGGAGCGTTCAGCTGGTCATACTCCACTTCACACAGACGGTTAGCACTGCAGGCAAAAGTCCCTGTGGAATGCAAAACTTTATCCCTGTGAAGGACAACACTTCCATGTTGGTGAAGAGGGTTTGGGGGCAGGGTGAGAATTGTAGATTATCTGTGAGGAGTCGGCCGCAACGAAAGGGAAGAAAAACACAGCCTACGAAAAGAAGCCGGCCAAACCACACCGTTTTCAAACAAACAAACAGAGATGCTCACACACACACACACACACACACACACATACTCTCATACACACACTGACAAACACAAAAACACATGTCCTGAATCTGCGCAAATGCGGTCCATTGGCCAAGTGGAACAAGACCCATCTCAGCTTTTAATCCATGTTTCCAAACTCTCCATCTGTGGGAGAGTAGAATAATGATTCTACGGTTTTTACAGTAACCGAAGACACAGCAGCACCGCAGAAAAATGTGAGCCGGTAGCGGTGGGCTAAAGAACGAAAACGAAAAGAAGGAGGAGAAGGAGGAGGAGGAGGAGGAGGGAAAAAAGGAAAGAGTAGACAAGAGAAAGAAAAGGCAAAAGACAGTAGGGCCTGGGGCAGTGGTATAGCGTGCTCCTGATGATGGCCACACACACAAGAGCATGCTGGGATTCCATCAGCCGACCTGCAGAATCCATTAGCTAGAGGTTACATAACAACCTGGCAGATTGAGCTGATAACCAGAGCTACTCCCCCCCCCAAAAACACACACACACACACACACACACACACACACACACACACACACACACACAGGATTGGGGTGGGATAGGGTGGGATGGCATGTGTATACAAGTACAATCATAAATAAGCATCATAAATACGCACACACAAACACACATACACAGACACTCAGCAGATGAGCGTTGTTGGAGCCTCGGAGTTGTTATAACTAACTTTATATATTATGATCATCAGCAACTAGGCTACGTATGTATGCATGTGTGTATGTATGTATTTACTTGTCTATCTTCGGGCATGACCAAACCGCCACTCAGGGGATATAACAAGTTCTATTTACTTGTGTATGACCACTGTATGTAAATATTTTCAAGTGTGATGAGCACACATCTTTTGTTTACTCTGTGGAGAGTTAAAATGGAGGACTTTTCACAGAAGAGTGTGGCCATCATCTGTGCCGCAATTCTCCCTGGCCCTCACCCTTCAAAACTCTTGCATTTCACCTAGCATCGCTTTGAGGGGGTGGGTTGCTAAATGTATCCCATAATAATAATGTAACCATAGACACAAACATGAACAGGTGGAAGCGTGTTTAAGTGCTGGGATAGGCGACGGTCACACCCGGTCAGTCGGCCACCTCAGGCAAAGCACACATGGACACTTTCCAGGCTCTCAGCTTTTAATGCAGCTTGGAGCATAACTAATGATGGAAAATATGCAGGTCATCTGTAGGTCTAGGATTTTTCTGTGTGTGTGTGTGTGTGTGTGTGTGTGTGTGTGTGTGTGTAAATAAATCAGGCTGTGTGTGTGTGTAAGTCCAAGGGGTGAGGTAAACGTTAACATCGTCTCTATCTTTTAATAAACTCTGGAGAAAAACAGCGCCTGAGGTTAGAGAAGGAGACAGGCAATGTGGGGTGAGGCAGCGGTCAGATCCTCTCTCTCACTCGCTCTCTAGTGAAGCAAATGCCTGCGTAGAGCTACAGCCTAAAAAAAAGTTTGCATTTTATTTGCATTCTAGAGTCCTGGCGTCCGTTTCCCAAAACCATAGCTGCTAGGCAGTTAGCTACAGTACCAAGCTGGCGTCCGTTTCCTAAAAGCATAGTTGCTAACCAGTTAACAACCATGTTGGTTGGCAATGGAA
This sequence comes from Sardinella tawilis, assembly GCA_030264315.1. Taxonomy (NCBI): domain Eukaryota; kingdom Metazoa; phylum Chordata; class Actinopteri; order Clupeiformes; family Clupeidae; genus Sardinella; species Sardinella tawilis. Next base: position 4,519,041 of record JASCQY010000068.1, read on the forward strand.
AATTGCATTGCAACCAACATAGTAACTAACTAGTTAGCAACTATGCTTTTGGGAAACGGACGCCTGGTTGGCGATGGGAAATGGCACAGACCCCAGGTGTTCTGAAAGGCATGTGTCATTCGTGGATGCTGGACAGCAGCTGACCTGAGAACAGACATGGCCCTGATTGATAACAGACACATCAGAAACAGAACAGAATCTGTGCCACAATGTTTGACCAAAGGAATGAAATGGAGATGGAACATGTTATGTCTCCATCAATTCACGCTTCTAAACATTTGCAGCAGTGCCTTGAATAAAAAAAAGACATTTTTTCTCTCAACTCTCAAGTCCTGCTTGTAAGACAATATTCTGCGCTTAACTTCTCTAACAAGGTGAAGGATGTTTGGGTTTGGGACAAAAGGGCCTATATTGATAGGCCATTTGTGAAACATTATGAAGAGAGAGAGTGTGTGAGCTGCATCATTTAAAACTTAAACAAATGTCTGCATGTTCCTCTTTCTCTCAGCAAAAATTATTTAAAATTCATAGTATGCACATCACAGGTGGTGTTTTTTTTTTTTTTTTAAGCTAGTGCTTGGTATGCCTGTAACGATAATCAATAAATCAATTAATCGCACAATAACTTTTAACGAGTTCAATAACTTTTCTGGCCGCGATAATTTAACTTGAACAAAAGTGTGCTACTGCTGGACAGGCATAAACGGCATAAACAAAACGTGCCGTCACGTAGGTCCGGAGGAATTTTAAAGTGACACCTATTCCTACAAACAATGGAATGGCTGGTGCATATTTGTTCATATTTGTTATTGATGTAGACTAAATAGCAATTAATTACATTTAAGTCTGTGTTTTTGTAGGATAATTGGCATATATCTTAGTTATGAGGGTGTGTATTAATTAAATGGTAATGTTGGGTTGGTAGCGGGTATCGACCAATATTTGAAACCCGGATATCGGAATCAGAATCAATAAAGCTGGATCGGTGCATCCCTAGTTGTGTTTGATTCAACAATGGTTTATTCAAGTGCATTTTTATTAACAAGTCATTGCTGTAAGTCAGACTACATTAGGCTATTCTTATGTTAACAAGTCTATTTTTATTTAGGCCTATTTTTTTGGTTGTTTTGCAATTCCTGTGTTAAATGTTCTTCAGAAAGTAAAGTTTATTGATCTTAGTAAGGGTATATTTGCATTTTTATTCTACTGTCATTATATTAGTTGAAATTTGTCGCAAAATGTCAATATTATCGTTTATCGCAATAATTTCTCGGTCAATTAATTGTCCAGCAAAATCTGTTATCGTTACAGGTCTAGTGTTTGGCGTCAGGAAGTGAGATGGCACCAACCTGACGTAAATCTCCAGCTAGGAGCAAAGCAATCCCACACACTTCACAGCGGACAAACAGCCATAATTAGAGGCCACATCTGGCAACGAGTGCAAACACACACAGACAATGCAATGGGCCGAGCTCATCCTGCCCCTAGAGCTGACTTTTGCACCAAACAAATAGACACACTCGTACACATGTGTGTACACACACACACACACACTCACACACAAAAGCTGGCAAATAAGACGGGCTACAACGATACACCTCTGTGATGTCATTTTGTATGTTACATTGAAACTTGAACCAATGCTAGTATCTCTCTTCGGCAACCAGCCAAGGACTTGATCGGAGCTGTCAACATGGTGCCATTATTGGAGATCAATGTTCGGCAGTGGGTCTCAGTATCTCAACTAGTGAAGCACAGGCAGTGGCAGAGACACAAGCACTTCTAAATCATGCAGCTTTTGGCAGGACTATATTGAGTAGCCTACTGTCAGAGGTGGGCAGGAGTTAGCTCTTCACACTACGCTTCATGGGAGCAGATTTACCACTCTTGCCAGTGCCGAACCTGGTAAGCCCCACAGCTGACCAAACAATGACAAAGGTGTAAGCATAGATGGCCTACTATTTGGGGCATGGAAGGATATTTTTGGATCCTGAAGAATCATAAAAACAAGGAGCTTCCTCATCCTGTCAGTAATGAAGCCATGAGTGGGTCTCATGAATAGCTCAATGATTCCTTAATGCGTGTGAATGAGTAACTAGAGCTTCCAGAAGATCCGGAAGGTCTGGCCAACTGACATCACACAGCCCATGAGTTCCAACACCACAAAGACAGCAAGAGAATAAGGCGAGTTAAAGTCTTCACCATTCCACATTGTAAGCCTACAACACATAGGATAGAGTAGGTCCCCATGACATAGAGGGTGATGGAGGAGGAGACTCCTCCATACTGCAGGGGATAAATTGTTTGTCAGGGTGTTAGGTTGCAGTAAGCTATTGTGACTAAACAGATTCTATTGATCCACCCAGTCGAAAAAAAGGTCTATTGAGATGCCAAACACTTTCTGCATAATAGTCCAATTGGCTCAAAGCAGATCAGGCTAATGAATTGCCCTTGGCTGGTGTTGTGTGGACCTCAGGCCTGGCTGTATTTTCACAAAATCCCGTGAATCAGTCATAGTCTTGTCCCTTACACTAGACAGCCAAGACTGTGAGAGTGCATTTTAGCACATAACTTATTCAATAATTTATGCTTTGAGACACTCTAAACATAACCCAAAAAGAGCAGGGCACTTTTATTTGCGAGTTTGTAGCTCAAAAAATTGCTCCCAGGACTTAGGGCTATCTAGCCCGTGATTGTCTGTTCAGTGGTCGTCTGTATGAGGCAAACTAACGTTACATTCAGAACTTCAGACTCTTCAGTTGTCAACAACTGTGCTTTCATCAGGGTACGGCTTGCTACGGTTTACCAAATTAGAAATTCAGCATCAGCTTACGAAATGAGGTTTATTTCACTTAGTTATATCAGCCCATTTCCAGGGTGGCGTTTCCCAAAACAATCTACGATGGTGTAAGTGCTACGATGATCGTAATTTGCAATTTGCAATTTGCAAGTATGCAATTTGCTATAGGCTACCTTAAGATCATCATAGTACTAAGATTGTTTTGGGAAACGCAACCCTGGATAGTTTACACAATGATAATTTCAGACAATCAAATTGCCTTCAAATCTGAAAACCCCAGGCTTTAAACACGATAGGGTTAGGCTATGTTGAAACTGGCCATAATAATAAGTGACAATCAAGCACCAAGTTCTTTTTCAGGTGAAAGTTAGATCAGCAGCCTCTGCATTTGGTGGCACAAGATTTCGTTCCTGAAAATCCTAACGTTACTTGAGACAAGCAAGGTAGTGATACAAAGTAACGTTAACGTTTAGAAACTGTAGCGTAGAACTGTCACAAGTTCAGCGCGACCAACAAAGCTACAAAACAACTGCATGGTTCGGTGGAACTTAACGAAGTAGCACATAGGCTACAGTCTGCTGTAGAACTGTTTATTCATTAAAACAACTCACCCTCTCAGACGAAAGCAGAGCCGTTACGCACAGGGTCAGTATCATCCAAAAGTTTCTCATTATTCCTCAGATAACTGTGTCGTGGTCGGAAGAAATTGACAAATCTCGACCCGTCTCTCCGCGTCCACTTGCGTGAGTAACTCTCCTCGTACACCTTCGTAGCCTACTCGCAGCTACGCTGTCTTGTTCCCCTTGCTCAGGATTGGAGTACCGGATACGTGTTGCTTTTTGTTATTCCTCCGCGCACTTTTTTCTGCAAAAGTGACTTTACTGAAATGTCCTAAGCGCACGTGGATTCTTTTGGCAATTAAATCGGTTCACTTCACTGTGGCGATTCCCCCGTTTTTGTTAGATTGTAGGATATTGCCACAAAGGTCCGTTATCCCGCTAACATTCTGCCATATCGCTCATTGCTCACGTTGTATGGGGACTCGCAGGCAAAGCCTTGTCGCAAAGTAGACGGCAAAAAATGCAGGTCAGGCTGGAGAGCTTGGGGAATGATTGACAGTCATGCTGACCATATGAGTGCAAGCTTGCACAGGCTCGAACTGGGAGGCGGGAGATAAGGGCTGTAGCGTAGTTAGCCGTATTTTTTTTTCTTTTAATGTGCTATTTTGATAGCTTATTGCGCGCCTCTGCACACAATGTTAACTTATAGGATGTATTTCTAATATGAAACGAATAACCGGCCTACATAGGTTATAACCCATTTGTTTGCCACAAATGTCTAGTTGTTGTCATAGTTTAGATAGGCCTAATGGCATATATTAGATTTCAATTTCAAAGACAGGCTGGCGATTTATGCTCAATTTACGGTCCACTAAAAGACATGTTCGAAAAAACGAAGTGATCTCTACTGACTCGCGAATTACGACCTAGTCTCGTCAAGTCATTTCACCCTATAACCTGTAACAATTTTACAGCTTAAACACTCCACGAAGGTAAAATTAATTACTCCCAAAGCATATCCTTGAAATTAATGACACAAAATCAAATGACGCTTCGGTCCACCTGTATAGTAGCTCCCCCTTGTGGTGGAGTAGGCAAGTTAGTCAGATGACTCAGGCGCGAAAAGAGAAGGACATGATCTATAAAACCATCATTTAATTTTAGTTTAACATATCGGTTTCCTAGTCATAACGTTTCAGTTTTCTACAGGCAAGACAGCTAACCAAGTTTATCCATGACTCCTCACATATTTCTCTCCATTTCTCTGTTTTATATCCTGAGTGAGCTTACTGATTCATGGCTGGATGGTGAGTACGAAACAGCTGCTATTTAATTTCAGCCTCTAGATTTCACCCATGCTCTTGAGGTGCCATGTAAACCAACACACCGCCCACCTTTGTCACCTTACAACCTGCTTTTCTGTTTCACCCCTCCCGAACTCAGCTTTGTGTCCACCGTGCCGCAATAGCCCAGATTATGCAGCCAATTAGGGTGAGGGCAAAGCCCCTTATGCCAGTCCAGCTGCTCCTGAACTGGCAGCCTACTTGTCTGTTGGCCCTAAGCACCAGCCAAGTCATTTCTAGGCGAGAGTGATGAAGCAGGTATTGGTGTTGGAAAATGGTTGGAATATGGTGTTAATGTATAGGCCTATGTGAGGTATAGCTAATTATATGGAGGTATTCAGAATTTCCTTCTCAACAGAAGGGATCACAGCACCAATCTTTTTTTTCTTCTTCCCCTATTTGATAATGAGACACCAGCAAGTGAAAACAATTGTCTACCACAGAACATTTGACATACCCACAGCCCCAATATTTCCATGGGAGGAGTGAATCACAGTACCTTTGATGTTGCATACAAAGTACCAAGTATACAGTATATAAGACACAACTGAAACATGAGGGAGTGAGAGGAAGAGACTTCCTGCAGTCCACATAGACTATAGCAGTCAGGCTTCTCAGACTTCTGCATGAATATCTCTTAAGCAGAAAGCCAACTGCACCAAGTTAGTGTGAGCTGCACCTCACTGTGTGATCACAGTGTGCTGTGCCGGGTGTAATTCACCAATTCACAACTGGGTTAAAGGCAGAGACACAATTTCCCCCACGGGGTCATAAAGAGCATAAATTATACAATGTACTACTGTATAATGCCTTTAGGCTACTAATTGATTTCTCAATATGAAGTTAACAGTGGCACAGTTGAATCAGGTACAGTATTACTGTCGGAAATGTTAACTACCTTCCATGGTCTGTAAGACACTACTCATTTTAGTGTGCAACTAACCAATTGGGCAGGATAGGATGTTTCTTCTTTGTAGATTTTTACAATGACATACACACACACACACACACACACACACAAGCCATAGGTCTACATATCTGACAGAGTAACTACTAATAGAAAATGAATTTGTTTTGTTCTTGACAGCAAAGATGGTGAAGACGGAGACAGAAAGTGTGGGAGACAAAAAGAGAATGGTAGTTGACATGGGGGTGCTGCTCCAGCAGCCTGAGCCAAACTGAGGTGTTACCTGAAAGAGGCCAGCTGCTCTCCGAGCTGCTCTATCGGCTTCTCAGGGCTGCTCCCGTTGGACGAGGGCAACAGGGACACCATGACCTGAGAGCTCTGGTCAGTGCTGGGTGTTACTTCAACTTCCTGGGTCAAAGGTCAGGAGACAGGGTGGGTGAGTATCCACAAGAGGAGACGAGTGAAGATGACCAAACCTCCCATAAAACTGTCACAACTCATTCAAGCATGAATTACAAAACCATCTTCCTCACATGTACTCGGAAGTGTTCAACTAAAAAGAGCAGTCATAGAGAATATTTGGTGATCCAATTTAGCCTGTACTTTATAGTTTTCATTTGTGCTACTTAATTTCATGTGCACTTTTGTTTTTAAATTTATCACTATGAAATTAAAGACTGTTTTAATTTCATAAAAAAAAAATCAGTCAATTTCTTTATAGCAAATCAATTAACCTTTTAGGAATGCATGATGCATGATACAAATTTAGGTAGCCTAAATCAAAACATTAACTCCGCAAATCACAAATACTGAAAGGTTCAAAGACATTATCATTAACAGATTTAGACACTCACAGACATAAAGGTTTTGGGGGTATTTATGAAAAATACAAAATTTCAACAAAAACCCCACCCCAATATACATCAATGCAAATTCCATTAAAAGTGATTTCAATTCTAGACTTATCTCTCTGTGAGACCAATTATTATTATTCTGTTTTTTAATGTCAGTGCTCTGCTTTTATCAGGTGCAGATGTTTGTATGTTTATGTGCACACTGCACTTTATGGTCTGTCCTGTTTTGTTATCTGTGTTGTCTATAGATTAGTGTATGTCTTGCTGCACAATCAATTGCCCTTTAGGGACAGTAAAGATGGAAAGTTGAAAGTAGAAGACCACATGGTGACTCCTGGTCTTATTTTCTCTCAGTCCTCATCACTGGGCTGGGCTCTTTGGAGCCGGCCTTGTTGTTCTCGCGCCCTTAGTACTGTCTGGATACTAAGCTCTCAGCATGGGGTCTAAGGTGTCAGAATGCAGGAGTCTGTTCCTTCAGGAATTTTATGGAGGAATGCAGGGAGGTGTACTTAAATAAATGCAATGCATACTAATCTCAAGATTTGTTAAAGCTTCAATGGGGACCAGGGGCAGATATCTATATGCCACATTGTGCTGCTAGGACCAGATCCTAGAATTAGTAGGTTATAGGTAAAGCTGTTTTTTGTTTTTGTTTTCTTTTCTTTTCTTTTTTTGACCAGATGGACATTCGCCTTCAACTCACTTGAAAGATTATCAAATCTCTAGCCCTTTTTCCATCAAAAAGATGATACGCTTCAAAATGATGCGCATCAAAAAGTTAGTGCGACATACGTGATGGAAAAAGATCTACAGTATATCGCTCCAGCGCCAACTTTGTCGCATTAAGTTACCGGTAATTCGTTTGGCAGAGGCAAGGCAAGGCAAGGCAAGGCAATTTTATTTATATACTGTAGCGCATTTCATACACAGAGGCAGTTCAATGTGCTTAACAAGTAAATGCAGAGAACAGTAAGAAATAAAAAATAAG
>JASCQY010000068.1:4584320-4598273 GCA_030264315.1 Sardinella tawilis
ACACACACATACACACACACACACACACACACACACACACACATACACACACACACACACACACACACACACACACAAACACACAGTGCTCTACAAAATAGCAGCCAGTCAGGCTCCAAACTCTTACCCTCAGTAAACATCACCACAGTAAGCAAAAAAGACGATCGTTTGTCCGTTGAGTACGGGTGAGCCAGAGCTCCTCGAGCACATTCAGCCCGTTTTTCGAGCGCGAGATCAAAGCCCGCCTGCCTGCCTGCCTGCCTGCCTGCTCACAGACATGCTCTCTTAACCAGCTAACAGTGGGTAGCGTAGCTCCTTAGAGCGTCCTTATGGGCACCGGCCTCACTAACACTCATTAAATGCCCGCGTCAGCACCATACCAATGCAACCATGCACCCCCACGCCAGACAACACAGGCACACACACAGGCTTCACAGGAGATAACTACTGCAGAACTCACCGGAACTAAACTCCTTATGTGCACAGTGCGTGTGTATTTACACAGTCCTATGATCTTGAAAGGGAATATATAATGTGTTTTTGTACTGTTTACAGCATACTGGAGTTAAGTGTACTGGAATTCAGGAGAGAACCCCACCGATTGCCTGTGGTAAAGGTTTAGGGCCATTTTATTGACGTCCTTCTGGACCTGTGGTGAAGCGTTAGGACTATTGTAATTGTAACTGACCACTTTATTGACGCCCTACTGAAGCCTTCACTTCACATGTGGCTCTTTAGAGTGCTCTAGAATGCTCCATTCACTTCATCGTTCTAAGGTCTGATATTTCTTATCAGTGAAAATGAAACAACATTGATAGCAGTAGCTATTGTTTGTCTTTATTGTTAAAATGAATATGAAAGCAATGACAAACAGTGATTCATTGTCATGTTATTGATATCTTCCCCTTCAGAGTGATTCAAGACTCTCCTGCATCACTCCGTCGGGGATTATTCCACGATAGTGACCGACTCACAGAACATTATCCCTCATATAATGTGTTCTGTAAATAGCCGAATATATTAAGCAAGTGAATCTACATTTATTGAAAGCTGAGCCAAAGCTGTACGTTAACCTCCAAGCTGTTGTTTCAGGAGGGCTGTAAAATGGGGGAAAGTATGTAGTCATATATGTGTTTATTTATTTGTTTGTTTGTTTGTTTGTTTGTATATTTATGTGTTTGTTTATTTATTTACTTGCTTACTCCTTGTTTGTTTGTTTTTTGGCTGTCAATCGGTGCTTCCCGTCACATGTCAGCGGTGCTTGTGCTGAGTGGCATCTTTAAAAGGTCACACACAAAGGCCTGCTTATGAGGGCCCTCTGCCGCCCTGAGCAGGTCCCTGAGGAGGCCGGGTGTGTGTGTGTGTGTGATGGCCGCGCCGCTTGTTTACTCTCACACCCCTCGAGCAGCTAAACACAGCGTGTGCCAGCCCTCAAGATAGAGGCGCTTTCATTTAGGCGATGTTTGCGCCTCTTGTAGGAACCTTCTAGAAAGGAGCGAGACACGGCAAAACAGTCTGGGCGAATGGGATGGTGAACATAAGGCTCTTTCAAGGGCAAATAGTGTGTGTGTGTAGACTTTCCTTGCATACATACACACACACACACACACACACACACACAGTCACACACAGTCACATACACACACACACACACAATTATGCAAACAGATACAGGAAAAAACATATGTATACACACACACACACACACACACACACAGTCAGACAAACATGCGGGCATGCGCACAGATACTCCCATACACAAACATGCTCGCTGGCCAAGTTAAAACCAGAACAAAATGAGGGGGTTCAGAAGCAGAGCCGGAGAGAAAACACCAAAATGACAAAGTCTAGCTCAGCAGCCCAGTTCAGTGAGGCCAAATCACAAACGCACACACACACACACACACACACACACACACAGACACGGAGAGAAACGTCCAATTAGACTTAAAGAAACAGACATACAGAAGTATGCACACGTACGCACACAGACACACTCCACACACACACACACACACACACACACACACACACACACATACAGTAGGCACACACTAGCATTCAAGTCCATTGCCATTAAAGAAGCAGACACGAGAAACACTCACGCACACAAACACCCACACACACACACAAATGTACACTAGCATACACAACCGCACACAGACCAGAAGCCTCCTCAAACAAGTGTGTGTGTGTTTGTGTGTGTATGTGTGTGTGTTTGTGTGTGTGTGTGTGTGCCTGGTTGAGCAGGTCTGTCATAAAGTGCCCATACACGTTCAGTTTTGGTGCACAGCCCTGTCACTTGGGGCAACGGGTGCAACAATAGTTGGAATGTCCTTCTTCTCTCCCAGGATGACGTTGTGAAATCAAAACCCAGGGTTACACAACGATCACAGAGCATTTACACACTCTCTCCTGACGCCACTGGACTTTCACAGTAGCAGTAGGGGGGTGCTCACACAAAAAGCATTCAGCAACACCACACACACACACACACACACACGTGCACACACACACTCACATACACACACACACGCACACACCTCTCTGTCCCATCATGGCATCGGCACAAAGGTGGCCGATCCAGTTCCCTCGGTGTAGTCTTAGAAATAGTGAAATGGGTTGCCAGGGACAACAGCTTGAGAAACAAGGGGAGGACGGTGGCTGAGTGGAATCGAAACAGCCTTCAGCGAGCCCCCCCCCACCCCCTCACCCCCTCTTTACCCCCCTACCAAAGCTTTAGTCTTTCTTGGCAGTGAATAATGCTCCTAGTTTTTCTTCCTCCACTCAATCTTGTTCTCTCTCTTTCTCTCTCTGTCTGTTCTTCCCTGACAGGTTCGACTACCAGGAGCTGCTCCACAATTCCACGTTTTGTCTCGTTCCTCGAGGCCGGCGCCTGGGATCGTTTCGCTTCCTGGAGTCCCTGCAGGTGAAACTTCTTACATGTCTCACTCACACATTCACACTCCATCTCCCACAATCTCACATACCACATACTCACACACACACACACACACACACACACACACACACACACACACACACAAACACCTTTGATACACATTTGCATTTGCTTTCATACACATACATTAAGGGTCTCTTTTAAGCACATTCATGTGCACATGCATACACACACAGAGACACACACACACACACACACACACACACACACTCACACATGCACACACAAGCACACATGGCCCCATAATCCATAACTGTTATTTGGGCATGGCCCCTGGAGGGCTAGCAGTTTGTCCTTTGCTCAGACATCCGTCAGCTCACAGAAAGCGAGAACACATTGAAATGCAGGCAGCTGACTGTCAATAATGCCTGTGCATCTGTCTGTGTGCTGCTGACTGTGTGTGTGTGTGTGTGTGTGTGTGTGTGTGTGTGTGTATGTGTGTGTGTCACAGAGACAGAGAGTGACAGAAAAGAAAAAAAGTGAGAAAAAAGCAAGGAGTCAAGAAAGAAAAGTAAGAACAGGGAAAGAGACTGTGTGGGGGGGGGTGTAAAAGAGACAGAGAGGGAGAGCGTGAGAGACAGTAAACCAGTGAATGAGAGAGATAGAGAGGAGAGAAAGAGAGAGAGAGAGAGAGGAGAGGGAGAGAGAGAACAAACCAGTGAGTGAGAGAGAGAGGAGAGAGGCAGAGACAGAGAGAGAGATGAGAGAGAGAGAGAGAGAGAGGGGAGGGAGAGAGAGAACAAACCAGTGAGTGAGAGAGAGAGGAGAGAGGTAGAGAGAGAGAGATGAGAGAGAGAGGAGAGAGAGAGAGTAAACCAGTGAGTCAGAGGGAGGGAGGTGGACAGTGTGTGAGAGCAAAGCAAAAAGAGAGGTAGTGAGAGAGAGAGAGAGAGAGAGAAAGAAAGGAAGGAAGAAAGAACAACTGTGACCAGGCTGTGTAAGTAGGTGGGTGTCCATATGTGTCCTTGTCCGTGTCCGTGTCTGTGTGTGTGCGCGTGTGTGTGTATGTTTGTGTGGGCATCCACTGCTGTGGCCGGAAGTGTGTGAGGCGTGTGAAGCGCGTCCGAGGAGCGGACCACTGCTGATGTGTGCTGAATGGGCAAAGCCACAGAATCTCTCGCTCGCTCACTCACTCGCTCACTCGCTCGCTCGCTCACTCACTCACTCACTCAGTCGCTCACTCGCCCTGCCAGCCTGTTGCCTCTCACACCCTCCATCCCAGCCTCACACACTCACTCACTCACTCACTCGCTCACACACTCACTCACTCACTCACTCACTCACTCACTCACTCACACACCCCTTCCTCTTTTGTCGTTTAACTCTCTCGTTTTCCAGCCTTTTTTCACATGCTCTCTGTCCCTCTTTTCTATATTCCGAGAACTCGTCTTTTTTTTTGCCCTTGTGTATATTTTTTCTCCCAGTCCAGCCCTCTCTTACTATTTTTTCCTCGAACTTCTATCGTTTTTTTTTTTTTTCTCGTGTCTTTCGTGCCAGTTGAATTCACAAAAGGACTGGCAATTACGAGTGGAAACTTCCGGAGCATCCACTGAACCCACCCACCCCTCAGTGTTGCTTACAGGCACCATGGTGAAGCCCCTTGTTACTTCTCCCTTCTTTGTAAACATCACACACACACACACACGCAACATCGAGGGGAAGTTGGTAGCAGACCCTCAGGGGGGAATAAGCACTGGGAGTCAACCCACTCCGGGACTCCCATCTCCGGAAGAGCGAGGTCAAGCGAGCCCCAGGCTTGGTGTTAGCTTTGGAGGCCCATGTGGCAGCCAGTTACCCTAGCATAACCCGCGGACCAAGCCTCCTAGTCTGCCGGCATGCCCTTTAAAAGCCTCGGTTGAAAAAGCAGACACAGATCACTGGAGAAGGGGGGAGAGAGAGCGTTTGATCTCTGCCTGTAGTTGTGCCGTAGTCTCTTGTGATTTAATTATAAAAAATTGGGAGAGCGTTGGAGTGTGTGTGTGTGTGTGTGTGTGTGTGTGTGCGTGTGTGGTGGGGGAGGGAACAGACACTTAAAGCAGCTCCAAGACAAGCAAGGAATCTTAAAAAAGAGAATGTAGAACAACATCAAAAACCTGACTGTAAACAAGCATGTGTGTGTGTGTGTGTGTGTGTGTGTGTCTGTCTGTTGGTGTGTATGTTGAGAGGGTTGGGGGTAGGGTGTAGTGGCAAAAACATCAAACTCCACTTCAATAAATCATATCCATGACCCTCTTCATCTGTTTCTCTCTCTCTCTCTCTCTCTCTCTCTCTCTCTCTATCTCTCTCTATCATTCTCCCGAGCTGTCTTGCTCTTTTCGCTCTCCAGTCGTTCCTAGTTGACTTTTTCCTGTGTGTGTTGGCTCTGGATGAGTAATTAGCGGGCTGGGGTCTGTGTGTGTGTGTGTGTGTGTGTTAGTTATGCTAGTGTAGTCTAGGCGCCCAGCCCTGTGGGATTGCACAGAGTGAGTGGCCCTCACTCGGACTGCTGTCCCCTGGGAGAGCTCACTCAGTCAGACACACACACACACACACACACACACACACACACACACTAATCGACACACACAGACACACTCTTTCCCGTCTCTCATGCAGACACGCACACATGCAGTCTCATAAAAGACATACATTCGCAGACTACACACACACCACACACGCACCCCACACACAGACAGACACACACACACACACACACTTTGACTCCAACTCTCCTCGTCCCCTTCTTCCCCTCCCACTTAGCATATTCTATTTACTCAAGAGGAGAGTTCTGGAAACATCAATGTAACATCTATATTTCAGCGGCAGCTAAAAGAAACTCCTGGGAGACACTAACCGATTCCGACTCTTTCATCTTATTCTGTCTCTCGCTTTCACCCACTTACCCACTCGAGTTCCCTTTTTTCACTCTCTCCCTCACACACACACACACACACACACACACACACACACACACACACACCTACATCTATGTATCCTTCTGTCTCTAGCTCTCTCTCACACACACGCACACAAACACACACACACTCAACCTTTGCATCTGTGTATTCTTCTATCTCTATCACAGACACGCACACACACACACGTTCAGTCCTTACATCTATGTACTGTATCTCTATATCTCTCTGTCACACAGACACACTCACATAATCCTATGTATCCTTCTATCTCTGTCTCTATCTGTCTTTCTCTCTCTCTGTCTCTCTGCACACAAACACACTCAATTTATCTCAAGCACACACACACACACTCCCTGTATCTTTGTACCCTTCCGTCTCTGTGTCTGTTAGTGTCTCTCCCTCCTTCCCTCTCTCCCTTCCTCACACACACACACACACACACACACACACACACACACACACACACACACACACACACACACACACACACACTCACTCTTAATCCATGTATCCTCTATCTTTATTTCTATCAGTCTCTCTGACTGCCCATCACTTCTGTGCCTACAGGCTGCATGCATCCCTGTGCTCCTCAGTAATGGCTGGGAGCTGCCCTTCTCTGAGGTCATCCAGTGGAATCAGGCGGTCATCGAGGGAGACGAGAGGCTGTTGCTACAGGTAACACGGCGCCACAATAGTCTGCCCGTGCCTTCTCATGGTAGCCATAGCGATCAGGGGGGAAGGGGGTGATGTGAAAATGTTTTTTTGTTTGTTTGTTTTTTTATCTACATTTTAGTTTTGTTTGCTTTTGTATGGGGGTTGTTTTATAAAGAAAGGGAATCAGAGCTCACGTAGGACATGAAGACTTTTTTTGTGCGGTTATCTCACCTGGGCCCTGTGACTTAATGGAATGGGCACGATAGTGATCTACTACAGGTGGGGAGAAAAGGCAAATTCCATATCCAATTACGGACGGCCCCAGACTAATAATGTGGCTCTTTGTGTCTATCCGTTTGCTGGCATAATGACACGTCCGTGGCGCCCTCAATCTTAACTAAGAGAGCTGTCTCCAGCTCCGTCTAAACAACTTACAAGAGGAGATTTTTCGAGCTACTCAAGAAACTGAGTTGGAGAACTTTTTTAATTTAGCACCACTTTCTAATCTTCCTCAGTGTTTTCCTCACTCATTTGTCTCTCTTAATGTTTTTTCTCTCCACTGCCATCCATCTCTCTTGCTCCCTTTCTGCCTCTCTCTCTCTCTCTCTCCCTCTCTCTCTCTCTGTCTGTGTCTTGATTTCTCTCGTTTCCCAGGTGCCCTCCACGGTGCGGGCGGTGGGCATCGAGCGGGTCTTGGCCATGAGGCAGCGCACACAGATGCTGTGGGAGGCCTACTTCTCCTCTGTCGACAAAATAGTGCTTACCACCCTAGAGGTACGTGTGTGTGTGTGGTGTGTGTTTGACTTGGCTCACCTGCTCTTGTTTCTACAGTGTGTGTGTGTGTGAGTATGTGTGTGTGTGTGTGTGTGTGTGTGTGTGTGGGTGTGAGGAAGAGCCTCAGTGGGTTTTTGCCTGTGGCTTGACTCGGCTCAGCTGCTCCTGCTGTTACTGTGTGTCTCAACTCACCTGCCCCTGGTGCAGTAATGTGTGTGTGTGTGTGTGTGTGTGTGTGTGTGTGTGTGTGTGTCTCTGTGGTGTTTAGCCCGACAGCCTGACTGGTCGTCAGGTCGCGGCTGCTCATGGGGTATTAGGCAGTCACTGTTTGGGATGCTAGGAAAGCCAAACGTCATTAGTCTTCACTCAGTTGAGCGCCCCCGGGTTAATTGCTAAACAAAACACAGCCCTTCACTTTACTGACACAATACTGACACCTACTGGCCACAACAGGCAATGGTGGAGCACGGCACCTCAGGAATAGACTTTGTCAGGGGTGGAAAATTTTGCAAGGCATCAGAGGAACCTATTGATTGAATCAGACAGTGATGGGTCTAAATAATTGACCAGTCCTCGAGCTTCTGAAGTACTCACTTTCTCTTTCTCTCTCTCTCTCTCTCTCTCTCTCTCTCTCTCTCTCTCTCTTTCTTTTTCTGTCTCTCTCAGATCATCAAGGACCGCGTGTTCTCCCACATCTCCAGAAACAAGTTCATGTGGAACTCTTTGCCGGGGGGTCTTCTGGTGCTGCCGGAGTACTCGACCCACTTGGCCCATTATCCTTTCTACTACCTGAACCTAGGTAACCCTCCCTGCCTGCCTGGCACTCACTCACTGCCTAACCACAGCAGCTAGCGCTAGGCTAGCCCATCCCATCCATCTGTGTCCTCTTCAGCTCTTGTCTGAGCCTCTCCTCAAGCAAGTGACTCAGCTGGGCTCAGGCGTTCACCCCTGTGGGTGACTCATGCTAGCGGTGTGGGGATAGCGGCTAAGTGGAGCGGCTAAGTGATGTGCGCTAATTACGCTAGTGCAGAGTTGCTGTGTGCTGCTCGTGCTGCTGGATGGATGGTCGAGCAGCACACGCTTCACTTTTCTCAAAGGTCATCTTGTGAACGCGCTCCAAAAAAAAAATCCCTTGTTTTGTCTCTGCCCCGCGGCTCACTCGTTATTCTCTCGTCCTTCTCTCTCTCTCTCTCTCTCTCTCTCTCTCTCTCTCTCTCTCTTTCTCTCTCCATCTGTCCTTTTCTCTCTTGTGTCTTCCTCTCACTCCCCCCAATATATATATATATATATTTTCTCTCATTCCCTCCTTCATTTCACCTCTTATACCCTCCTCTCTCTCTTTCTCTTTCTCTCTCTCGCTCTGTCTTTCACTCTCTCCCAGGGGTGAGCCCAGGTCAGGAGTTCACTGCTGTCATCCACGCCACCTCCCCGCTGGTCTCTCAGTCCCAGCCCATCATGAAGCTGCTGCAGGTGGTGTCCAAATCCAAATACTGCTCTCAGGTACAAACACACACACACACACACACACACACACACACACACACACACACACACACACACACACACACACACACACACAGTACCTCCCCGGTGTCCTATCCTAGTGCATCAAATGACAGCCCCCTCCCTCCACCCGAGGCAATTAGCTCAGCCTAAAGCTGTGTCTGTGCTGAGAGGGGAAGGTGAGAAAGAGTTGAACGCAGACAGCCCCACACACTTTCACTTTTCTGCAGAGCAACTGTGTCATTTAGACTCTTTTCTCTCGAGTGCTCTTCTCTATCTCACTCACTCCTTCTCTCTCTCTCTCTCTCTCTCTCTCTCTTTCTCTGTCCCCAATGCTCCCATGTGCTCTTAGATAATCATTATATGGAACAGTGAGAAGCCTCCTCCACACCGAAGTAAATGGCCTCCCATGCCTGTGCCTCTCATCGTCACAGACGGCAGAAAGAAGGTGAGTCTGTCCGTCTGCTCCACGGTAGCCGCCTTTCAACTTGACATTTCAGGCACTCCTAAGTGACGACTGCAATATTCAGAGCAATCTCCCTCTTCTACTTCTTTCTTCTTCTTTTTCTTGTTCTCCCTATTGCCGTCCACATGACTCCATCTGTCTTTATTGCACTCCTTTTTTTTTTCTTTTTTTGTTTCTATCTTTATTTTTTCAACCCCTGCAGACGACCAGCCGCTTCCTGCCCCAAGTTGCCATAGAGACAGAGGCGGTGCTTAGCCTGGATGAAGATTCAGTGCTGCTCACGAGTGAGGTCAGACAGTCTTATCGCTTAAATACACACAAGTTATTACCTCCGAAATTACCGCCAGGGCTTAAATTAGTAACTGTGAAAACAGCAATGAATAAAAACAAATGACTCTGAATGATGTAACGTATTTACTTACATTTTCTAGTTCAAACAACTCTCCCTCTAAAACTTTTTTTTTTTTTCAGGTTAACTTCGCCTTTCATGTCTGGCGCAGTTTCCCAGAGAGGATTGTGGGATACCCTCCCAGGAGCCATTTCTGGGATCCAGTGAAGCAGGTCTGGGGTTACACCTCCAAGTGGACCAATGAATACTCTATCGTCCTGACAGGGGCTGCCTTTTACCACAGGTAATAATACCCTGCCCTGGTAGGCTTTATTGCTCGCCTGGGGCTGTGTTTGCTCACAGTGAAAGCTCGGGCTTATCTTTCTCCCACACATGCCTATTATTTAGGGACTATTTCTTGATATATCTTTTCATCATTCATATATCTATCATTATTTGGTTGTCTATCTATCTATGTACCTATCTATCTATCTATCTATCTATCTATCTATCTATCTATCTATCTATCTATCTATCTATCTATCTATCTATCTATCTAACTCATTATTCATTACCTTACTAATTCAGTGTACAAGACACTATTTCTGTTAATAGTTTCTACTATAACTACAATACAAACATCCATGCCACATGGATAGCCAAAGCAGTTACTTATTGATGCTCTTTAGCTAATAATGTAATTCAAAGTAGTAAAAGAATTCAGTGTAAGTGAAATGATCTAGACTAGAAAATGATCCAGTTGGCTGACTGTGCTACTGTAACAGCTCATGTTATGTTTAACTGCATTAGTGAAGTTCATATTTACACTGCCTTGATAAAAACTGAGCACCTATCCTCCTCACACTCACAGCAATGCCACAACTCTCTCTGTCTTTTCCTCTTCCTCGCCCTCCTTCTATCAGGTATTACAATCACCTGTTCTCCTATTACCTGCCTCACTCGCTGCGAGCGCTTGTCGACCGCACGTCCAACTGTGAGGACATCCTCATGAACTTCCTGGTCTCATCCGTCACTCACCTGCCGCCCATCAAAGTGGCCCAGAGGAAACAGTACAAAGAGCTGCCTAGTCCGCAGGTGAGAGAGCTGCCAGCAGCCAATCGATAGCATCTGCCTACTCACCGTGCTACTGTGGGAAGTAGGTGCCTGTCAATGGCAGAGCCAGACCAGCTGATCCCATCAGGCCCTGAGCAGGAGAATACAGAATGACACTTTCAATTTGCATTACATTCAGTGTGGGCATAGTGGAGGTTTTAGGCGATTATTGTATAGCTATAGATATCATTAATCTCAAAACACCCACTCACTGTGTTCATTTAAAGGAATACGCCACCTTTCTTGAATAATACTTGGGCATAATACAAATACTTCGATATCAAAAAAAAGGTGGCGTGTTCCTTTAAGACCACTTGAATTGAACCGATAGGTTTCTTTCACATGGAAATGGCATAAGCTCAATAGTAAAGCCAAACAGTTTTATTTTAAAAGCAAGCAACATCTTTGTTTAGTGTACGAGGACTGAGTTTACAGTGATGTGTTAGGAATAGGAAGCATCATATTGACCTGTATTTTTGGGAGACTTTGATGCCTGAAGGCCCCTGTCTGATCTCTTGGCTCTCTCCTCTTCCTTTTGTCTCCTCACCTAGGGAACGAAGATGGCCCCATGGGCGAACCCCGAGCACTTTACCCAGAGGCAGGAGTGTGTGAACACGTTTGCCAGCTGGTTCGGCTACATGCCTCTCGTGCACTCCCAGTTTCGCCTGGACCCCGTGCTCTTCAAGGACCACGTGTCCGTCCTGCGCAAGAAGTACAAAGACCTGGAACGTGCCTGAGATGGACTCCTGGACAGACTCTGATTGACGAGAGAGAGAGAGAGAGAGAGAGAGAGAGAGAGACAGAGAGAGACAGAGAGAGAGACAGAGTTGCAGATGGATGGATGGTGTGGATAGACAGGTGGAGAGCAGTATTTAGACATGCAAAGGTAGGGAGAAGAGGTGGTTGAGGCGAAGAGTCCCCTTCCGCTGGATCGGGACGAACCAGGGGACCAGAAATGCCTCGTTTGGATCGGCTGCACCATCCCCGTTGGGGAGTCTTTGAAGGCTCAGGATTGGACAAGAGTTAAGGGGCAGGGTCATGCCCCTCTTTCTCTGGGGTGGCACATCGGTGCTTCGTCCATGACGGACAGAACAGAGGGCGGGAGAATCAATCAGGACTGTGGAATGCCTAGATCAGTCCTGCTGCTGCTTTGAACTGAAGGAAGGGAAAAAAAAACAGTGGTGTGAACTTTTCACACCCACACCAGACAGACTGGTGCAAAAGACTCAAACAAAACGAAGGAGATGAAAGTGCATTCACAAAGCGATGGACGATTTCACTTGAGGTGGTTGTAACTGCAAAGACCAATAAAACATTTCCTAAGTGCATCTTTGTCATCTCACCCTAGTGCAAGTCTCTTTACTTTCAATGACTTGATGATTTCAGGGTACCAAATTACCCACAGAAATATTCAAGACAAGGAACAAGTCTCGACTGAGTCATTTCATAAGGTTACCAAAATAATGACTATTTTTGTACAAACGCAAACAGCAATACAGAACTGAGATAAACATGTCATGTTTATTAGGTACAAAAGTAAAAAAAAAAAAAGTTCCATTTTAGGTTTGTTCATTCAGTGCTTATCATACAAAAAAACTTGTGTTATACAAAAAGTGTTCTGCCTGAACACTAAAACAAAGGTTATCATCTAGGTAAACAAAATTGTCTAGAAAAAAAAGTGTCACATATCTGTAGCACCTATGCTAGTCCCATCATGCCATGCACATTTAAACTATTTCTCTCTCACTCACACTCTCTCACACACACACGCACACACACACACAGTTTTCTTGTTTATTCATGAGGCACCTGAGAACTTAGCTGCCATCTTGAGCAAGCACAACTATGATTTGTGTATTGCTACGAGAATCATTTGGATTACCCTCTCTAGGTCACTTACTGTAATAAGGCCTTCTGTCTTTGGAAGAAATTCAGTTTTCATAATTACAAGAGAAGATGAATTAATCTGACATTAGGTAAGACTTTATTTGAGGTTTTCGACATAAGAGTGACATGAGCCTGTCATAAACGTGTCATGAACATGAATACACTTTTTTAATGCTCAAGACTGTAGCAAAGTTGACAATGTTTGGGTATCAAACATGACAAATCAAATGACACTTAATTACAATGTCATAAACATTTTGGAGTGTCATTACATATTCATGATAAGTATCACGTCATGTTTATGACAGGTTTATGTCGCTCATGTTGAAAACATCAAGTAAAGTGTTCCTGAACATTATATAAACCCATGCACACCATAAGTTTAAAAAAAAAAAAAGACACTGTTCACAAATTCCACATGTGAATAAAGGCGCAACAACAAAAGAAAAAAATCCCCTGAAGTGCATTAGATTACATATTGTACTAGAATCTGCTGCAAATTGCAACAGGAGGAAGAGTTCTGAAGAGCCAGAGGTTCCAGGCCACAGGCTCGTGGAGATGGACGGCCTTTAGGTCTGGTGGCACTGGTGTCAGTATGGAACGGAAGGAAGAGGGACGGATCGCCAGAGCTGGATGGGGTGGACATGATCAGCGGTGTGTTAGCATCGCATTGATGTCCCACAACAGATTCCTCAGCTGGTCCATCAGAACCTTCATCTCCTGGTTCTTCTGCCTCACCTTCTGCCTCAAGGTAACAAAAACAAAATAATAAAAAAAAGAAGCGAGTCAGAAGCTGATTTGGGAATTGGACCGATTCACAGCTGTTGTTCACAGCTGAAAATAACTTGGCACATTATTGCCATTATTAGACCTTTAAAGAAGTGCAGCAAATGCAATATACAGTAAACTACAGTTTCAATAGCAGTTGTTTAATCAGTTTGAAGGAAAACACACACTTACAATTTACCCACAGACCGTTTACAGACACAACTTCAGTGGAATCATATAAAACCCATCCCATGCCATATACTGTAAAAGGTCTTGGGTTTTTGATGATTTAAAAATATGCTGTAATTGCTTCGTTTCCAGACCCAAACTCAACCTCAATCTTGATTAATATGGGTATGATTCCCAGCCACATACAAATGGCCCCAGGTTCCCATCTATGATTTCTTCCAGTTGAATTCCACACTGTACTTTTGACAGTATGGCTATTTGTAAGCAATAAGCCCCGAGAGGCCATGAGTTATGCTCATTTTACCAGAGCTAAGGTGAGTCGTTCGGCACAACGTGCAGCAGAGTGCCGTTAGACGCACTTAGCCGTGGTAAAATGAGCATAACTCATGGACTCAAGGGGCTTATTGCTTTT
>JASCQY010000068.1:4643969-4659521 GCA_030264315.1 Sardinella tawilis
GGTGATCATTATAACATTGTAGAGCATATAGAGTGTTTTATTATTATTGTGAAGTCTTGATATGTGTGTGTGTGTGTGTAGGTGGGTGGGTGCACATGTATAGGTGTCTGTAGGATTGGAATGAGTGTGTGAGTGTGTTTGTGTGTATCAGAGGTAGAGTCAAAAAAACTGTCAAAAAGAAACCAGCTGTTTCTTAGTCATTTTCTTATTTCTGTTCTAAGCTGTAGACGTGTGTCATATCTAATCAATACTACACTTGAGTTCTTGGCAGACATGTGCAAAGGGTGGTTTTTGCCTAACTGTAATTAAACTGGTGGCAGGTACACTTTGTGACAGGTACACAACCTAACATCCACATCATGAGATGTACTACTTAAAGAGTGTATTGAGTATAGGACTTTGCAGACAACAAATATGTATCAGAGCTGAATGCTACATTTCAAATATTCAAATTGTATTTTTACCAGAATTCAACACTACTGTAAGTTGTAGGCTTGTATGTTTTCCTCAAAAAAAAGTTCCCAACAAGTTTATGAGTGAGGATGTGTAAAGCATCTACCAGTCATTTGCAAGAGCAACTATGTAAATAGGAGGATATTTAGCAATTTGTGGTCTACAGTACACGTATGGCATGGTGATAGCATTGCAGAAAGGCTGATGCATACTTATGGCATTACACATATTTATACATATGTGACAACAACTTTCTGCTACAGATGCACTTTTTTGTTCAATTATGAAAGAGCACACAATAGTGTGGTATCATTTTTAAATTTTAGTGCTGATGTTGATGATTCTGCTTTAATGCAGTGATGAACCATAGTAGATCATAGCCAGCCTACTGCAGTTGCAATCAGATCAGATCAGGCCCTCCATGTTTGTATGCTTGTGTATGTGTGTGCATATGTGTGTGTGTGTGTGTGTGTGTGGTGCATATGAAATTCAAGATGGCAATAATGCACAATGTGTGTGTGTGTGTGTGTGTGTGCACTTGTTGCAGTCTATTAAGCTGTGCATCACACCTGAAGTCTTGTAGTGAAAGTGGTGGACTCTCTTCCTGTGTCTCTAGGGAAACTTGCCTGAGCTGAAAACTGTGTGTGTGTGTGTCTATCTGTGTGTGTGTGTGTGTGTGTGTGTGTGTGTGTGCGTGTGTCTGTGTGTGTCTGTATGTATGTGTGTGTTTGAGAGAGAGAGAGAGGGAGAGAGAAACACAGGGAAAAAAGGATGGGGGGGGGGCACCTTACTTTACACCACACCCACATTCATTTTAAAATACATGTACCTGACAACAACATTTGAGTAGCTGAATCCGGGAGATTCTTTTGTGGGAGGGCAGGGATGGTTGGGGAAACATGCGGCATCAATGCGATGGAAGTTTGGGCTTTGTAAATTCCGAGAGGAATGACGAAGCAACTACACTCACCGGCCACTTTATTAGGTACACCTGTCCAACTGCTTGTTAACACTTAATTTCTAATCTGCCAATCACATGGTGGCAACTCAGTGCATTTAGGCATGTAGACATGGTCAAGACAATCTCCTGCAGTTCAAACCGAGCATCAGTATGGGGAAGAAAGGTGATTTGAGTGACTTTGAACGTGGCATGGTTGTTGGTGCCAGAAGGGCTGATCTGAGTATTTCAGAAACTGCTGATCTACTGGGATTTTCACGCACAACCATCTCTAGTTGCATCCACAAAAAATAAACTTAAAAATGAAATGAATTTAATGAGTAATTCAACTGAACACTGGGCAACGGTAACCACTCCTTTTGTCTACCACAACAACATTTTTTTTTTTTTCGCAAGAAATTCATGCAAATTACAGAGATACTATAGAACTCACGTCATTGCTTTCTACTAAGAAGAAGCAGAATAGCCTATACAAATCTCAATTACACTTTGCACTACCTTAAGTCCTGCTTGGCTCATGCCAGACCACCACATAGGTCTCTCTACATGGTAAATGCATCTCTCTCTCTCTCTCTCTCTCTCTCTCTCTCTCTCTCTCTGTCTCTCTCTCTCTGTCTCTCTGCAAGCTAGTCTAAATGTGTAATGTGATAGAGGAGGAAGTGATGCTCTATTGTAACATTATTACTCTAAACTTCTGGTACAATTGGCCCTCACTCACTCGCTTTGGCACTGAGCCCAGATCACTGTTGTCATGCCATGTCATGCCAGTTTTATTTGTGGCTTCGGTGTTTACTTTCCGCAAGAATCCTTTTCTTGACCTTCTTTTCAGTGGACAGACACGGCTGAGAGACAGGAAATGAAGTATGAGGTTGCAGAGATAAAAAACATCATTGAAGTATGACAATCAGCGGGTAAGCAAGAAGCATAAAACACACACACACACACACACACACACACACACACACACACACAGATTTGCACCTGAAATGGTGCGTGCACACACACACACACACACACACACACACACAAAGATTTGCACCTGAAATTGTTTGGCATAGGTAACATTTATTAGGAAACCAAGCAAACAATTTTCTATGGAAGCTGATTTTTAAAATGAATGTGGGTGTGGTGTAAAGTAAGGTGCCCCCCCCCACACCTCCTTTCTTCCTGTGTTTCTCTCTCCCTCTCTCTCTCTCAAACACACACATACTGTACACACACACACATACACACACACACAGTTTTCAGCTCAGGCAAGTTTCCCTGGAGAGACAGGAGGAGAGTTCACCACTTTCACTACAAGACTTCATGCACAGCATAATAGTCAACTAGCTGTTGTCAGCGCAGCACAGCTTGATAGACTGCAACAAGTGCGTACACACACACACACACACACACACACACACAAACACATTGTGCATTATTGGCATCTTGAATTTCATATGCACCACACACACACACACACACACATGCGCACACATACACAAGCATACAAACCAGCACAAGCAAACACCCCCCACCCCCATACACACACACACACACACACACATACACAGACGCTTACACACACATGCATGAAGACATCCACTCGCTCTAACACTCGCAACCACATTCTCTGCATCTCTGTCTGTCTGTTTTCCCCTTGCACTTTCTTTCCCCTCTCTCAGTCTCTGGTTTCTGTTTGTTCTCTCTTTGCTGTAACCTAAACTAGGAGCACAGCTTACCGCTCTCTCAAAAGCCACAGCACTACCACTGGCCTTCGCCTTTCACACACTTCCTCCACGGGACGCGTGCCCCGGCCACCGAAGTCTCAGACGCACCTCAGTGCGCTTCAGTGTCTACACCCCCTGTTTGAAACGATGTGTACGACATGTACAACACACATCGCACAAACACCCCTCCTCCCCCCCCCCCCACCATGTTTCCCTCAGTGTCTGAGTGGAAGAGAAGAGAAAACATTCTAATTATGACTGAAAATACAGACAGATGTGCCAAACTCACTCTCAGAAGTACACATGCAAACCCTTTACTGTAACTACCGTCGAACCAGTGCAAACAGAAACATCGAGCTGGTTTCATCACTTTCTACCAAGATTCCGCCACTAGATTTGCTTCGGAAATGTGAGAGTATAGTTTTGTTTTGGAGTTTTTGAGTGGAACTACTTGTCAAATGTTCTATACAGTATATTTTGTGTTAAAACAATGTGAAGATTTTACAAAGCAATATACTCTCTATGATTGTATTTGGATTCTCTCCCTGATTACAGAGAACAGATATTCTTGAGATTAGGTTTTCAGTGGAATAATTAACATAAATAAGCTTCTACTGATACATTTACCTTTACTGTACATTTACATTTACATTTATGCATTTGGCTAATACTTTTATTCAAAGCGACTTACAAACGATACATACATGCTGTCAAACTTTGATGTCACTGTCAATGTCAATGTTTCTGTGGACTTGACGACAGCATTGATCCAAATCATCAGTTTCCAGGCTGTTACAGTGAAATTGTTAACTTATGTAACTGATGTAATGTTTGAATTTACTTAAATACTTTTTACCATGTAATTGCGATACTATAGGGATATATGTAAGTCCTGTCCACTTATATCAGTAGCTATACAAACATTCATTATGTAACCTTATGTTAACCAGTGTTAGCCACAGGACCTCTTGATATCTTTTTTTTGTTTTGGGGAATTTCAAACCTCCAAATCCTCCTCAAACCTTTATCTCTCTCCTAACTAATGCTTCATCCTTTTTCACAGCAACCCTAAATTTCCCATTACCTAACAGAGAAGTTGTTGTATAAGTCAAATAACGTCTTTCCTTTTCATGTGTGATGTAAAAAGTAGAAGTATTGGCTTGACGTGAATTCCTCCCCCTGACTAGCGAGTCTCAGTTCCCCAGCTTTCTAGGAATCTTCAAGCATGAGAGGGGCAGACAAACTTATTACATATTCCTAACAACATTATTACATATTCCTAACCGACAAGAGATGTGAGTGACTCTTCAGTTGGTGACTTATTGTTGTATGTATGTAAACATGTGCACAAAAACAAGAAGTCCACCCTCAGTATTACTTTCCTTAAAAAAGTTTAATGAAAATAGTTTCTCATATATAAAGTATTGACATATTACAAACTGAGTCAAAAATAAGCTACATTTACATGAATGTACAAAAATGCTCTACAAAAAAAAACTGACAACACATTCGTGACTTTTTAAGTACAGTTTGGAACAGTTTCACCATCAAGACTGTAACAGTAGATACCCTTTACAGCACATGAGCACATCAAGGACATAATAATGTCTTCTCACAGCTGAGATTCTGAATCTCTAATATGAGGTACTGTTTCGCCTATTTGCCTATTATTAATATTTTTTTCTTTATCTTAAACTTGGTTAATATAATTCCTGAGATTCCTAAAGTAACAAACAAACGGGGGCGATGTACTTTTCCCTAACGAAAGCCCCTAGCCCTTGTGGTCATATTACATAAGAACAGAAATAAAAAATAAGTAAAGCTTTTAAACAGTCATAAATAAAGAAGACAAATAAACTGAAAAATAGTTTTTTTTTAGGAGAGTGCAGTTTCTTCAGCTGTTGCTACTACTCAGGTGCTATTGCATTATGCACTTGCAATAGATTATATAACTGTTCCTGCAAACTGTTCATCCAGTGTTTGTCATTGAACAAAGGGCAGTCCATCTGACAAGACAGGCCTCTGTCTGTTCCCATGCGAATAAAGATAAAGCTAACACAAATACATTATATGCAGTGCTAAAATGGTCAGGACCAGCAGAGCAACACATACACTTCTCATGTTAGATTCCGTCACCATTTCCTCCTGCTAAGCAACTATGATCTTGATGTGATAGTGGCTGACACTCCAACAAAGCCTTGTTCTGTCTTTGGTAGACACAGAGAATTAAGCCAACTCTCTTTCGCATGATTAAATACACACACACACACACACACACACACAAACACCCTCCCACAGACATACACACACACACTCACACACACCTGTAGAGACAAGTGATGGTGAATGTGAAAACACACAAAAGTTCCTGAGAAGTACCCATATTCCTCAGAAAGACAAGTGCCTAAGATCGAATGTCAATATAAACAAGCTCAGCAAGAAAAACAAACAAAAAACTTCCTTGCCAGCAACAACCCTGCATGCCAGCGAGAAAAAAAATTCTCTCAGTAATAAGTTAAAGCATTCATTATATTAATTTACACATGAAAGATAGTTTAACATAGTCATGAAAAGATGGAGAGAGAGAAGCTCTCTCTTTCACATATACAGTAGAAAGGGCGAGAGACAGGGTGTAACTACCTCCTCTGCCATCTTTGGAATTGTCACATTGTTTGGTGCCGCTCTTAATTTGGTTTGTTCCTCTCTCTCTCTCTCTCTCTCTCTCTCTCTCTCTCTCTCTCTCTCTCTCTCTCTCTCTCTCTCTCTCTCTCTCTCTCTTTCTTTCTTTTTGTTTTTGTTGAAAAAGACAAGCTTTAAACAACATCAACAAAAATACATTTTGCTTGCTTTTGTATTTGGCATGGCTCTGAAGTCACTGTTAGAACCTCTAAACTGTCCTTTTGATCAGTCAAACAGTCCCCGGATCAGTCTCATGTTTGTTACACCTCTGTCTTGGTCCCAGGGGCCCGGGGGTGAAAGCGCACCACGCTTGCCCGCTCCTGGTGGACAGCTGTGGGACTGTGTTTGGCGGCCAGCGCCTGGAGGAGCCGCCTTTCCGCGTCGCGGTCCTCCTTCCCTTCCCGACCTTCCATGCTGGCGGCCAGCCAGCGCTCCAGGATCTCCTCGCCATCCCCGCGGCTGAACGTGGCACTCCGGACCAGGGCCTCTGCCTCAGGACTGGCATCGAACCTCTCCAGGAGCTGGCCCACCGTCCTCAGGTCGACCAAGGAGGGCAGGTGATGATGAGGAGGATGGGCAGGGGAGGCTGCCAGACAGCACAGGCGCTGGTGGAGCTGGAGGCTGGGCAGGTGGAGGAAGGTGGCCGTGCAGAGGCTGCAGCGGTGTGGGCGCTCGCGGGAGCTGTGCAGCCGACGATGGAGCTTCAGGTGGATGTACTGGGTGAACTTGGTACCGCACAGTTTACACTGGTATGGCTTTTCGCCTGAGTGGAGCCGCAGGTGGGTCTTCAGGTTGCTGGTGCTGCTGAACCGCTTATGACACACCTATGCGGCAGAACAAGACAGAGAAAGACAGACAAAGAGAAAGAAAGAAAGAGAGTCAGAAAGAGGGAAACAAAAGAAAACAGCAAAACAGGTTATTCCCTATCTTGCTACAGATTTCCAAACAACACCCACAAGATAAAAGCAGGTTATAACTGCATTCACATTCCTGTTAAGGAGTCTCAATCGACATAAAAGCGGCTCCCTCCCACTTTGCCAGACACTCTGTCCCAGCCTCTTCCTTTTTAGTTATTTATGTACTTTCTTTGCACGACTGGCTCGACTTGACGTCATGGAGAGCTCCACACGAATAAATACCTCCAGCACGCCCTGTGTGCCAACAATACCTGACAAAAGGCCAAGGATTCCAATACTCGCACTCCGAAAGGTGAGGTGAAAGTAGCTTACCTAATAGGTGCTGAATCATTTGACGACACATGAGGTGTGAAGTCAGTGATGGGTCAAAACAAAAACATTGCGTGTCTGTTCCTATCGGGGAGCATTTTAACAGTGCGCTGATCTTACGCTATCATACGACTATACAGGTAGACTGACTGACTCACCTGACACTCGTGAGGTTTCTCTCCTGTGTGGACCAGGTGATGTTTCTGGAGATGGGCGAGTTGGGTGAAGCTCTTCTTACAGAGGTGGCACTGGAATGGCCTCTCCCCGCTATGCACTCGTAGATGCACCTAAAGAACGAAACAATAACAAACACAGAGGTCAGCCAGGGAACACGCCTGTCTGAATGATATACAGTACAATAGATATACAGTACAGTACAGCAAATGGCAGAGGCAGAAAATAGTGATTTGAATTTACCTTAAGGTTAGAGAGTTGTCCGAACGTCTTGAGGCAGATGTTGCACTCATACTTGATCTTGCCGTTCTGCTTCTTCAAGGGGTAGGGCAGGGACTTGTAGCCGGGTGTCTCTCGCCGGGGTGAGGGGACATTCTTTCCGTTGGCCAGGCTCAGGTTAATGGCCTCCTCACATCCCGACAAGGAATGGAACTGCTGGGACTCGGGGGAGTGCTTCGGGATCGGGGAGAGCTCAGGCGTGGCAGGCGCCCCGCTTGGAGGAGAGGTGTTTGGGGGGCGCTCTTTCAGTCCCCCGTGGGGAGGGTACGGCAAGCTGGGCAAGCCAGATTGTGCCACTGGGGGAAAAGGCATGCCTTCGCTGCCCAGGAAGGACTGGAACCGCAGGGGACCTCTAGAAGGGATGACCCCGGAGAAAGGAGAGGAATACTGGGGCAAGAGCAGAGGGTAGTGAGGAGGGTATGGAGGAAGGAGCTGGTACGGAGGTGGGTGGAGGGGTCTGGAGGGGGGATAGATAGGATAGGAGGACACCAAGCCCTCGCGGTGGTTGTAGAGGCCGTGCAGGTGGAGGGGAAGCTCAGTGGGTGGAGGAGGGGTGCTTTGGAAAACCTGAGAGCCCAGGCTGGTCTCCCTGATGTCTGACCGAGGCGAGGGCACAGGTTTGGGCACTGGCGCGTCAGTGGTTGTGTCATCCTCGCTCTCTTTGTCAATCTTTTTACTGAAGTCCATGACCTGTTGCTCCTCAGGTGTGTCAGGCGGGGTGTCCCTTTCCAGGATGCCAACCACGTCGATCT
Source organism: Sardinella tawilis (assembly GCA_030264315.1). Taxonomy (NCBI): domain Eukaryota; kingdom Metazoa; phylum Chordata; class Actinopteri; order Clupeiformes; family Clupeidae; genus Sardinella; species Sardinella tawilis. Next base: position 4,652,203 of record JASCQY010000068.1, read on the forward strand.
TCTCATCCGAGGACTCGTCACACTCCTCCTTCCTTCCTTCGTCCTTCTTCCTCTCGTCCTCCTCCTCGTCGCTCCTCGACCAAGCCGGGCTCAGTGGTGGTTTTACATTAAAGGCCCAGTGAGGTAGTTGCTGCTTTGGGGGATCAATCAAGTGCTCTACAGAGACAACAGAGGAAAAGAGAGAGAAAGAGAGGGGGTTAAGTTCAGCTAAAAGCAACACTTTTTATTCAAGGGTGATAGTAAGTGAATGAACCAAAGACACTCATATACAATCATATGAGCCAAAGACACTCGCGAATCCCAGTGTTTGTTTTCCTCATCACAGCGTCTCACTCAAAGATAGGCCATCATAAAAAGGCCCACTATAAAAGTGGACTTAAAGTCCAAAGTCATGGTGAGTTTGCCGTGACATAACTCTCAGTGGATGACTCGTGTAGCAGGCTCACTCCTTCAGTAAACACACTCGCCCTCACTCCCTCTCACATCCTCCCTTCCTGCCCACTTATGGTAAACGGTGACGCTTTCAGTTTTTGGATGACAGTAAGGAGATATTTTGCTGAGTTTCTGTATGACGTTGTGGTAGTACTGCTATCACTGATTAGCCGGTGTAATTACTGTGTGGGAGTGTACGCTGTCTGACAGGGGGGTGTTGTGTGGGCGGCTTAGTATGCTTCTGAAAACAAGGGAGAGATGTGGATGAGTATGTGTGTACATGCCGGCAAGTGTGTGTGTGTGTGTGTGTGTGTGTGTGTCTGTGTGTCTCCTTTCTCTTTCTTCACCTGTTTGTGACCAATAGTGATAGCCACAACCAAATGTACCGTACATTTGCACAGGATAGAAAAACAAAACAAAAAAAAACATGCCTTAAGGAACAAAGTACTTAGCAGATTTTTTTCTTCAGCAGCCAGTTAATGATATTCAGTATTTGTGTCAATAGAGAACTTGCATTCACACCTCATTCAGACTTACACAGACACAGTAACAATATTTAAACAAAGGAGAGGTTCCACAGAAGTCGTTTTGCTTTTCAGAGTTTACAGGCAGTCCCACTAGCTGCCCGTCATAACTAAGGAAAGGAAAGTGAAGACAGTAACCCCTTTTAAAACCATATGAAGTCACGGTTACAGTAAATTTTGTTGACGAAAGGAGCTGAAATGTCAAGCAAAACTGGCATTTGAGATCTTTACTACAACTGACGCATAACAATACTATCAGTTCTCAGCACAATATTTTGACATTTCTCTCTGCGAGGCCTATAAGCAGTGTGAGGAGTTGGGTTTCTGACTGGTTTAATTACGCTCTCAAACTCACAAAAATCTTTTGTGTACACAATATAATCTCACTTATTTATCTCTCAATAAATCAGATCTGCTAGTCAAGCATCTAGTGAATTTCTCACCCAGCCCGAAGGACAATCACAGAATAGAGATAGAGAAATATGATGTTTGAGAGGAAATGTGGAATTCTGTACTATCATTTCTGATCTTGCTGGTCCAGTATGAGTCACAGGGAATGGCCATAAATAAAAACAATGGCACCTCACCTGACCCTTTAATGATTAACCTGAAGGTGCTTTGTCATAAGGTTTTACGAGCTGAATTTTCTAGATTTCCTGACTCCAAGCTTTCGAAAGCAGAACAGGCGGGATCTTCCATTCCTGCATTAGGTCACTGCTGGCAGTCAGAGTCACCACAAAACCCACAATAGGCCGGGAGAAAGCAACGTGACTCAAGTAAGGTTCCACAACAATGCCAGTGTTTCAGGATTGGTGACTAAGATGGGAAATAGGCCACACACACAGTCCACTGACGCCCCTTATCTTATCTTTATCACTTTCCATCCACTACTGTCCCATTCTCCTTTAAAAAAGAAAGATGGCGAGAATGTGACACGCCTTGAGTTCTGTTTCATCTGATAATTCTAACCATTAAAATTCTGGACTCAACAACCCTCAGATGACTACCACACACACACATACTTTCTCAATCTGTCACATACACACATCCGTGTGCTGCCAGATGAGAAACGCTTTGATGTTGATAGATTGTTACTCAGCGGACAGTTTCTCGTTTTGGCATAGCTGATGTAGACGATAAGGACAAAGCAGATGAGGAACAGACTGTCATTATGCATGTCTTGGAATGAAAGAAAACATGTAAGGGTATACGCAGACAAATTTTTGAAATGCCTTTTTCATTAATTTTCAAAATGGTTTCTTGTGTACACCGCAAATATGTAAATATCTCTGAATGATCCCTTAGAATTAGAATCTGCCTTGACACTCCTGTGCCCAGTCACTAAACTTGAGTTAAAACTTGATATAGACCTGTAGCCCAACACAGTCTATTTTATTTGCGTTAATTTTACATTTATTCATTCATAATTATCCTTCAATTGCTAAGACAGACTAATGCCCTCAGTTAATGCCTGTGCCAAAGCAGACTAATGCCCTCAGTTAAAGCCAAAGCTCCCACTGAGACATATACTTTGAGATCTTGTATTGTAGGCAGGGTGCTGTACTCAATCTTTTACTTTACCTGACTGAATTCTAAAAAGGCTTTGGCCGAAATCATTCGCAATGGCTATTAATACTAAACTAAAAACATCCATGAGAAGCTACTATCAAGGCAGGCAGGCAGATGTGGGATGGAGGGTTGACTTACTGTGTTTGAGGTGCTGCTTGTCATCTCCGGCCTGGCTGCAGAGGCGCTGGGAGAACTCCTGGCTGTACCAGACCAGTAGCTCCTGCTGGGGCTCCACGGGCTTCATGGTGTAGAAGAAGATGTCCCGGCCGTTCTGGCAGGCCACCAGGTTCTGCTCGGCCAGGGAGCGTGCCGGGTTAACATAGCGCATCCAGTTGCTGTGGTGCACGTCATAGCCATCAATAAAGTGAAGAAGCTGACCTCCCGAGTAAATCTGTGCAGACAGGATGGAGAAGGGGCAGAAGAGGAAAGGAGAACAAGAGGGAAAATCTTATGAGGATTACTGATCAGACAAACTGCGTGCAAGCATCCAATCCATGGTTACACCATCCAACCCACTGTCCACTCAGTCAAACGCTGATTGATGTTTAACAGCTGACCGTCTGTCATCAGACATGCACAGTCAAAATCTAATCATAGTCCCACAGTTCAACAACTCATTCAATATTTATGATCCATTTATAACCTTGATGAAAAAAAAATGAAAAAAGTCCATTAAAGTGCATGTAATTGCAGTTCTGCAGCTATCAGCGAATGTTCATCTTCGTCTGACCAACAGTGTAATTTGTAAACAAATTAGCTCATTTACAAACAACTAACATAGGCGGACCACTCGTGATCCTAACCAGTGGATCCAAAGGACTAGTCAGTCTAATGGACTGCCAAGCCTGCCAAGAAATAGGAAAAGCCAGTCACCTCTGCCATGTACAGAATGTATTCTGTGAGGCTGTTCTCTAATAATCCTCTCAGAATATGTCTTCTCTTTCTTTCCTTTTTTTCTCTCTCTCTCTCACACACACACACTTTCTTTTTCTTTTCCTCAACAGTGCTTCTGCTTCTGCCTGTCTGTGTGAGGCTATGTGTGTGTGTGTGTGTGTGTGTTTGCGTATGTGTATGTTGGCTTGGGTTATTGGTGTCAAATCAGTTGGGAAGTCCTTTTAAACCAGCTCTGATGGGGGTGTGGAAGGGGGCGGTGGGGGGCGGGGAAAAGGGGGCGGCCTTACAATGTGAAAACACACAATTATCAACAAGCCTCCGAGGAAGGGGAATTTTGCTGCAAGACTCCACCTCTTTACTGTTCAGGAGTTGTATGAGTAAGTGACGCAACAACAGAAACACACACATGCACACACTCATGCGTGTACAAGCACACACCTGTCATAGTCACGTGAATGTGTCTGCCATTCTCCCAGCGCACTCTCACTGCTTGAGATAGTGTCAGATAGAAACTGGACGTGTTTTTTTTTTTTTTTTTTTTTTTTAAACGGAAACAGAGAGGAAAGCACAATCATGGTGAAAAAAAATGAACAAAGGGTGACTAAGGAAACGTATGGGAAAGGCAGGAAGGAAAAAGTCCAATGTGACACAAATGGGCATCACAGCTCTTAAAGTGCGTGATGAACGCTTTGTGGAACAAGGGGAAAAAAACTATTACAGTAACAGAAAGAAAAGAGGTTTTAAAAAAAAAAAACCTCCATTGTTTTGGGGTGACTTAAGGAGAAACACTTGAACCATGAAAAAAAAACCTGTCGATACAAAGGCCCCACTTCAAAGAAAGTAATTCAGAGGAAGTCACATCGTTGTATGGTTACAAAAACCTGGTTGGTGTCTGTCGGTATCTGCTTGTATTTGCATGTCATGTCAATGAAGTGGCAGACAAAGCCACATGTTACATGCAAGACTGAAAGCAGGACTATCGCAGAAGTGAAAAAACTCTGTGTGTGTGTTTGTGTGTGTGTGTGTGTGTGTGTGTGTGGTGGGGTTGTCAGAGGTGGTTGTGTGGGTTTGTATGTTTAGCAATACTAACCTTTCCCTTGACAAACCAGAAATGGCCTTCCATGTCACACAAAGTGCCCCTGGACCTCATTGATGGTAAATGGCCTTTAGCTAATGCATAGAAAGAAACTTCTCACTATGGCCTAAGGCATACTTGACTTCTCTCTCTCCCTCTCTCCTTCTCTCCCTCTGTGTGTGTGTGTGTGTGTGTGTGTGAGTCATAATTCAGGTAAGCTGTTATTAGCTGTAGGATATTGCTGTAGTGTTCCCACCAAAATTCAATGGAAGAACTCCTTGGAAGCAGAGGCAGTTGTCTGTGTGTGTGTGTGTGCTTGTGTATGAGTGTGTGTGGCAGATGGTTCTAATCACTTCAACTTACCCTCCAGAAGTACTTTCGGTTAGTCTGAGGTGGGACGTTGTCTTTGGTGTAAATGTCCCCCTGAAGGGGTCCGAAACGAGTCCCCTGAGGAATGTACTCCTTGCTGAAGACACCGGTGACCTGTAGAAAAAAAAGAAAGATTTTAAAGCTATCTGTTTAACTGTTTAGAAAACAGTTGAATGCAATCAGTAATCAACAAGTCAGTATCCACTCTTGATTTTCCAAGCTTATTCTATGCCTATTTTAAAACCCACAAGTGGGCAGCGATTTAAGTAGCATGGTCTATTTTTAATGAAAGCTCTTGCTTTCAAGTGGACAGTAGTTAGCCTTTGTCCCAAAGTGACACACTTTCGTCATTAATGAGTTAAACGACTCAAGAGGAATTACACACTTTCCCTCCTTGGCCTACTCCACTGACCTGCTGACACAGTGACACTGGTCTTACCTGAACAACCCTGTACTGGCTCTACAGAAAGTCCACCAAAGAGGAACTCCACGCAACACGCACACACGCACACACACACACACACACACACACACACACACACGCACACACACACACAACCCTCCCCTTTCCTGGCCCCTCTTAAGAAAAGGCACCTGCTGTTAACTGGTAAGTGGGACAGCTAAATTGACAGAAAAGAGATTGCTGGTGAGCTGTTTTGTAAAAGAGATGGAGCTAGCATGTGTGTGTGTGTGTGTGTGTGTGTGTGTGTGTGTGTGTGTGTAGAGCAAAAGTGAATTTGTGGTCTTGTCTAACAGCAAGCCCCTGTCCTCTTGGGCCTCATTGTCCCATTCAAAGACAGAAATGTGGCCCCAGAGAACATTCTGTCGTGGCGTGAGTGTTCCGGTATGAGTGCGTACCCAAAAACTCCATTTAGGTCTAGAGAGTAACTCAGGGCCTCACTAGTTTTGCATGACTAACATTGTACCTTTCTTTTACTGAAATACAAGAAATTAGTGGGAGGAGAAAGGACTGTCTTAATTAAGGATGGGGAGGGGAAGGGTTCAGAGAGGAAAGCGAGAGAGGGAGCTCGGAAGGTTAACCCCCCCCCCGCCCCCCCCATCCCTCCACTGGCGTCACATTGCGCGTTGTGAGACAAGAGTCAGTGTGACAGTGGAATTGTGTCCATCAAGTGTTGCGTGACTAATGAGTGATTAACTGTTCACTGCTAGGTGGTGGTAGTGTCTGTGTGTGTGTGTGTGGGGGGAGTATGGCCGATCACCATTTGACAGGAGCCAAGCCACAATCCCCCCCCCACACACACACACACACACACACACACACACGCACACACACACACACACCCTCCCTGCTGCAACCTGTCTGAGGAGTCCAATGGCACAAGCTGCCTGAAGTCTTCACCAGGATCCAAACGAAAGTAATCGTTAGGAGCTTAACCTACTTCTCCTCCTCCTACTGCTCCTCTGGGGTTGGCCCTGTGCAGAGTAGCCCCATCTGCCACGTGCCCCCCCCCTCCCTCCCAAGCTGGCACACTCCGAGGGGTGGGTAGGTGTGTGGTTGGGAGGATATTAAGATGGGGGAAAGGGGGGGGGGTTCTATCGTTGAGTACCCCCACCCCTTGCTCTCCTTGTGTCTTGCGTCTCTGCCCACAAATGCATGCAATGGTGTTTAGTCAAGATGTTGAAGTTGTTGATTCTTTGGGCTTGGTTTGTTCAAGTGTTTGCAGTTGGTTTTAGTAGCATTGGTTAATGAACAATTGGGTGTACATGAGTATATACAAATTGGACATTGCATTACATATATATTTCTCTTTTTCTTTTTCTCTCTCTCTCTTTCTCTCTCTCTCTCTGTCTCTATCTCTGGAAGGCTGAGTGGATTCGTTGACTTCAACAGAACGAGAATTAACGGAACAGAACCACCCATGCCCTTTTTGTTTGTGTGTATGCGCCATGTAAAATGCGTGAGAATCTGTTAGTCTGTCGCTGACTGGAAACCGGCCGGGGAAATTGTGAACTATAAACTTTAAATGCGTCTGTTTGGTTTCTGTTGCTTTTCCTCAGCTTCCTGTGATCTCAGCCAACCTCTTGCCGGCAGGGCTGCCCTACTCCAGGAATCTCACAAGTCCAATGGGACTTGGACTTTCCCAAAATTACTAAACGGCACCGTCTACTCCATGGACGCTTCCCAAGAAGGGAAACCAGAGGTGATCATTCAGGGCAAGGCAAGCCCATAAAAAGCAAGTATATACAGTGCCCTCCATAATTATTGGCACCCCTGGTTGAGATGTGTTAAAAGCCTTAAAATAAATTCAGTGGTTGTTGCAGAAGAATACTGTCACACTGAAAATTTTAGGAAAATGTAGCCTTCAACTCAAATGAATTGTTAGAAAATAAAAAAATCCCTGACTAAAAAATAATTATTTTTCATTAAATCACCTGTTCCACAATTATTGGCACCCTTAACAATTCCCAGGAAATAAATATAATTGAAGCATTTC
>JASCQY010000068.1:4938124-4958617 GCA_030264315.1 Sardinella tawilis
GAAGAGGAGAGACTAGAAAGACAAAAAGACTTCTTTGAACATGATAGGGAATGACTTTCCAAAGCGGACTAAAAAAATGCGTAAATGAGAGAGAGAAAAATAAGGAAAGAAATAGGGAGTGTGCGCGTGTGAGAGAGAGAGAGAGAGAGAAAGAAGAAGAAGAAACACGGGCAAAATGGCTGTGGTTATAGGGAGGTCCAGTGAGACTATCTGAATGCTTTCTCAGCATTTTGGGGACCGGCGAGAATTAAAGTAGAATGAATTCATTCTGGAACACACTGAACCACTGTGTGGCCAAGATCTCATGGGTAGTGTGTGCGTGTGTGTGTGTGTGTGTGTGTGTGTGTGCGTGTGTGTGTGTGTGTGTGTGTGTGTGTGTGTGCGCAAGGTACATCAAGCATCCAACTAAATCGCATGTGATCAGCAAATATTGCTCACTTGCCTGTGACCGCAGCGTATGCAATGGGTTTGGGGGTGCACCTGGACTGGGAGAGATGTGGGCCTTTGAACAGCTGGCTGAAGGTGCTGAATTAGGTGGACAGTAGCAGGACCACCAAAAGCACCTTTTGCTGACACCTTTGAATTCTTTCCTCCAAGCCATCCGATGACCCCATTACTTCACCGCCTTTTCTTCCTCCTTTAAATGCACTAGCTAGGATTAAAGAACACACTGCTTTCAAGACGTGTTTGCACACATACGCACACACACAGACACACACACTGAGAACTACAGAGAGAAAAAGCTACAATTCAAAGTGACTGAAGAACTGACAGATATGCAGCATGATTAGCATGATTAGCGGAGACAGATGCTCATCGCAGCGAATCTAATCCTGCATATATTTATTGTGTTTGACAAGAAATATTGGTACATTTAAACACCTCATTTTGCAAGCTGCTCTTTAACATATTTTCCAAAAAAAAAATGACTCGAATGTTTGCGTGATCGAGCCAGACAGTTCCCTGAATACAAAATACAGTAGGGTTAAAATGAACATGTGTTAATTGATGCTTTTAAGATTGTTAGTGCTTATGGCTCTTAATGTGACACAAAGAGCACATAACACATTTCAGACTGAACTACAATATCACAGCCTCCATTTACAATCCCATTTCACCAGTCATGGATGGAAATGAAGAAATGTACTCTAACGCTGATACTAGTCAAGCATTCCATTATTTTACATAATTACTGCATATTCAGATATTCTTAATTTATGTGAAGCTCATAGTCACCAAATTGACTGTCTAGGCACCTCAATTGACAGTTAATTTCTTCTGCGAAATAGGGGCATTTGAACCACTTTACATGTGACCAAGGACCATTTAGATGAAGAACACATATTCTGCTTACTCCTTTAAGGAGGAGTGCAGAATGAAATTAGTAGTCGACCTTTAAAGTGGAAGGACAAATGCAAGTAGCCTATCCAATTCAAACAGGAGTACATCGAAAGAAAGGGCACTCTGATATCCATTTACAACCGGGACTGGCCCACACATTAATATACTTAAAGAGCATTAGATTGCTTTGTAATTACGCAATTTAAGAATGCTTCCACCGCTGACAGAGATGTATCAGTCTAATCAAGGTGTACAAAAGAACAGGGTGTAGGACGCATTAATGTAATGTTTTTATTCATTATGATGAAAGTAGTCCCGTTTCTCACTCGCTAAATTGCAGATGGCTATGACCTTCATCACAATATGTCGTCGGACTTAATTTGAGAGCGCCTTGTAGAGCGCGCGAAGAGGACTGCTGTGCGAGACGCCCCATCCATCACACCTTCTGAGCACGAACGGCGAACCACTTGTGGTTGTCACGCGCCCATAGATGTTCATTTCCCCTAATTTATTTATCTTTCTGAGGAGAATGCCATCTGAGCCAAATTCAAACAAGGTCACCTCGGAACATCCCAATTTACCAAAACCATACTCACCATACGTTATTTGTCAAAAAAATGAAATCCCAGCATCACTCTTAACGGAATTAAATATTAAAATACTGAATGTCGGGGTCATATTCAAATAGCCTAATGTCTTTCCATAGAGGAGGGCCTACCACAACTAGTACATAATCTACTGTGAGGGAAACCCTGAAACTGTTTTGAATCAATCATTGTCAGACATGTGTCAGTATGGTCTACCGCTACACAAAGCATGTAGGCCAAGGGGTGTTCAAACTTTTTTGTTTGTGGGTGGCATACTGAAAAGTCTAAGATGCCTTGCGCCAACGTAAAACGAAAAGCACCACCAGTTTTTATCCAGTTCAAGTGAAAGATCACCTGCGTTTTCGAACAGAAAACATGTAGGCCTAGACTGTCTACATAATATTTGATGATGCTATTGATAAACATGCCACAAGTAGGCTACTCAGTGTTGAGCAGTTAGGCCTAGTTTAACTACATGTGAGTAGTGTGCCTGTAGTGAAGCTATTTTCTGAATCTAGTAGCTTTTCATTAGTTTAGTTTTTTTTTTTTTGGCCATGTAGTGTGGTAGCTTTCCCTGAAGCTACACTTTCAGCTCACAGCAGCAAATCTTCCATCTCATGCATGGAAGATCAGTTCTTTGTAATAATGTGATGCATTTGTTGTATGAGTGGTGCCATAATTAAAACAGAAATGTCCACAGTGTATATAGGCTACTGAAATGAGAAGCAAGCTTTCACTCCAGGGTGAAGGAGGTGGGCTTAAGAAGTTTACATTAGATTCCGGCTCTCAGAAGGTGGTTAGTGTGAGATTGGCCAGACTATGCTTGTATGAGCTTTTGTCACGAAGGCCAAACTTGTAAATGGTAGTTCACTACATTTTCTGAGTAGCTTGCCCAACACTGCACTATGATGTGCAATGGATATATAATATACGTAACAACAGGCCACATTACATTTTTTCTATTGGAAGGCCACATGAAACAGAGCAGAGGGCTGCAATTGGCCACTAGACTGTACGGTAGTTTGGCCTTCCCTGGTGTTATGCCTATCTGCACGAGCCTCACATTGTCTTACTGCCTACATGAAATATAATTAAGGTGTTTTCTCATCATCAAAAAGATTGTGTGCAATAATTCTGGCCTTGTGACTCACCTCAGACTGTTGGAATTAATCTATAAAAATGGGGGGAAAGGGAATAACAAAAAAATAAACACTTCTTCTGAATGATTCTGAATATCTTCTCCCATTATTACCATTTTATGATGTTATATTTCTTGCATTGCACCCTGGGACAGGAGAAAAGTAGGCTCCTGGTGGTTTTAATGCTTATCATATTTCTGCTTGTTGGGGGAAGCATTTTAGATACAAATGTGGGCATAAATTGTTTCCAACTAAAAATATCTGACACTCAGGTTGGCTACTTCATACTTGCTCTGTCCTCAAGATGTACCGGGTAGGCCTACTACTTTATAAATTCAGATCTGAATTTTGAAGAGAGCATAAAAGTTGGCACAATCAAAAATGAGATCGCACCTGTCACCTGCTGTCCAATAAAAGGTGGCTGAGGCCTTTATTGCATCCCCAACTCCTCTTACTCATCTCACAGATATTATTCCCAGGTATATTAGTCTCAGGTCTGTCATCATGGGCTTCAGGGCACTGAACAATCTGCTAGAAGTCTGATTTCTGAATCACTTTTAAAACTAGCCTACTTTTCAACTTCCAAAGTTGCATTTCAGTTAACTATACACACAGCCAATAATTCTCCCAGTTTTGCAGAGCTGTTATTGAATTCATTCGTTAAGAATGTTTCTGACTGAAAATGAGCTTGTACATTTTTAAATGTGGTAGGCTGTCTCTACAACTCATTAAAGAACAATATAATTTCCTCATTTCAATTTGTCTTAGGCACACACAAATTGTCTAGAAAGTCTAGTCCTTCTTATTGTTGTTTTTTTACCATGCCATTTCTGTATTGCAGAACTCGTAAGCATTTCCCATATATGTGGATCCAAACCTCCACTAAAACTCCACTCCACCCTACATCCACACACCTTTAACTGCTGCAGTTTACCTAAAAACAGGGAAGGAACATCACATTGCTTTTGCATTACAGTGACTGCGTGGGTGTGGATACTTGCCTGCTGTGAAACTGTCCATGTCCTCAATGTCAAGTGGGCAAGTGGGCACCATGCCTGTCAGATACTCAGAGATAAGAGTAAACAAGTCCTTTTATTGCCTCAGCTCTCCAGATGACAGACACAGCTGTGCAATATACCCTCATTAGAGCGTCAGTGAGGCTGACCAGAGGTCAGAGTGGGGCAGTAGAAGTAGGAATCATCCCTTTGTTTATCGCCTTCTTCACGTCGACACACAGGAATGGAATCTCCAGAAGGATACTGCGAGCACACAAATTCTGACTAAATGTATGCGGCGACACAGATTTAAGCAATGATGGCAAACACTCCCCGTGTGGAAAGTTTGTAATGTGGAAATTCTACCACATACAGTATTTCATCATAATGATATAGCTCAGATAAGCTCAAGGTATAAAGCCTTATTATAGCTCTGTATGTCATTTCCAGGGCAATAATGTTTCAAGGTAAAGCTTGGTTTCCTGACAGAAACTATTTTCAAATGTCACTTCTCAAGTAAATTCAGTACCAGGCTCAGTGTGGCGATAGATTAACCTACACTTATTTTCTTCTTCCAGGAATGGCCGTGTCGGCATGCTCATCTAACAAATCACGGAGGGACTCATAAGCCGCCCATAAAAATGTAAATAGGTAGAAAGCACGACGGAGAGGCTCCTGTTGAAGGGCCATTTCTGTGGCCCAGGCTCTGAGGTAATCTGCATTAGCAGCCACCATGACACTGATGGTATAACGTTCAGATGGCAAAGCTCCAGAGTGCCTGGCCTCTCCAGCTCCCTGATTGGCTGTGCGTATTTGGTAAAGGGGTTAAAGTTGCAGGCTGGCAGATGGTGAGAGATCCCACTCCCCTCATTGGGGGGGATCGGGGGGGGGTTGAAGGCCTGTTTTCTCCTCTCAGGCTTTGGATCGTGCTCTTTGGACTCAAGCTGCTAAGCAGTCTGTGGCCCCCATACCCTCCACTGGCAAGGGGTGGGGTGAGGGGGGAAGGAGACCCACCTGGCCCCTATGCTATATATGAGGATCATAGCAGGAATCTGGTCCGATGTGTATGGATGCACTATATTGTTATGGTAGAGAGAGTAGGAGCGAATCAAGGGTTTGGGGGTAGATCAGGGAGCTGTTTGGGGGTGGTATAATTAGCACTAGCTGATTAGGGGCCTGATGCCCTTAAACCGTCACATTATGGCCCGAATGACTGGACATATTAAGTCTGGGGGGAAATAAAAGCAGCCAACCTCCAAAACCTCTTTTAAATCGCAATGACTTTAGCAGTTTGGCAAACAGAATTGTGTGCGGTTGCCCTCTCTATTGCTCTCAGTGTTCCTCTGCACAATGTCATATCAACTCTGCTGTCAAAGAGCAGTGTATTATTATCATAGAAGCTAGGGCAGACAATCCAACACTGCCAAGGTAGACCCCAAAAAAAGGAAAACGCTAGAAAAAGAAAAGGTGAAAGAAAAACACCTCAGTCATGTCAGCAGGATAAATATAGGCGATGTTGAAGTAGACCACAGCGTTAGCCTGTAGAGAGTCGGGCATCTCAGCGGCCTGACCTGCCAGGTATGGGGTATGGGGCCTGTCCTCTTCACTAGCCTGACAGGTCACTGAAGCATGAAGGTCGCGCAGGGTTTCTCGCTCAAGGTCAGCGGTTCTGTGGCAGAATGCCTCCGCCTCCCTTCTCACACTCTCCACTCTCCTGTTCCAGAGCTGCACCAGAGTGCTGCATCATCTCACGGATCTCTCAATCTGCTGTCAAACGCCGGCCAGCAGACTAGTCTGATGTAACACTGCATTTCATAAGGGCGATAGAGTGATGTATGTATTTTTTAAAAGTTCACAAAAAAAACAGAACAAAGAACACATAAAAACTAGAACAAGTACTTCATCAATCTGCATGGAGACTCCTGTCAGCCAACCAGCCGCTGGACCTGTCTGATGTAACGTTGCTTTAGTTTATGGCAACAATATTTGTTTGTCCACAAACACAATTTACTGATTAAAGTTAAGGCTGTCCGGCATCAGTCATAAAACTGTATGGGCCAGCTTCCCAGATGAGGATTAGGTCTTGTTGGGAATAAATTGAATGTTCTTCACTGAGAGTAGTATTTTGTATCTAGGGCCCAGTCATAATCCTTATCCGGGAGAAGGGCCCATGTAGTTGGATGCTTGATGGACGCCATAGTGATCCAGCAAGATCCAAAAATGGAACAACATGGCACCATAGCCTCACAGAGCTCATAAATCATGGCCACTAAAAAAAGATATATAAACATAAGCAAAGACCAAAAGCTGTGCATCATCTTCAAAGAGTCTTGTTATTACAGCACAGACATCCCTAAAAGTTTGGCATTTGTCTTTGACGATACATTTTTTTTGCCACTGTACTTACATAATGGAGTTATCTTTAATAGGTTTGGTTTGAAATTTCAGAGCTCATTGGAATAGGTTCTTATGTGTAGTCGCGTCTTTAAGATGACAAACAGTAATGGACAAAAGCCATCAGCATGACAAGAAAGGTGGCCAGCCTCAAAGTCTGATTTTTCATGGACAACAGAAACCTCGCCCTTCTAGTCTGCTCATCTAATGAATTGGTTTTACCCTGTTTGGTAGCAAATTACCCTTCCCCACCCTCCTAATTTTCCCATTTGCTGTGTCATTTATATGTAATTTAGGCTCGCATTGGGACATATTACTCTCGCAAATAGGGTGATATACTTTATCGAAGTGGCGCCTGATAAAAAGGGTGCCCACGAACCAACATCAATTGCGATCGGAGAGAGACTCAGTCAATCTCTGAGTCAGTGGAGGGCTGAGGAGAATAGCTCAGCTAAAAGGGCATCTGGGCTAGGGCTAATTATCCCTCGGAGGCAAGAGTGTGCTGTTTCACCGCCATCGTATGGTCACTTTTTTTCCGCCCGCCCGCCCGCCCGCCCTCACACACACACACACACACACACTTTCATTGGCCGTAATGAATGAGCTGAGTAAACCCACTTTAATTCATTCCCGTTCCTCTGGCCTTGGCTGTGTTTGTCTTTCATATCCTTGGTGTATTAAAAGGGACATTCAGACCGAGAGCAGCTCTGGTGACATGGATGAGAGCTTTGCTGCCAGCCTGTATCGTATCCCCAGCAAGAGCTGCGGATCTGCTCAGGCAGCCCCTCTGATGGCGTGCCCAGCATCACAACTGTCCATGTATCTTTTCCTCTATCAAACATTTCAAAGCTATAGCCTATAATACAGTATGTCCACTGGATCCAAATCAAAGCACTGAAGACATAATTTATAGGAGCTCTGGCTGGATATTCTGCTTTTAGCAGCACATGCCAATCTTCCAGCTTCTATGGCTTTTTTTTATGATGGAGCTCTTCCACCAAAGAAAAAGAAGAGCGTAGCCACCCATGCCTATTCTGAAACACCAAGCAGTCATTAACCTCAATCATTCGCTCCAGTATGTCAATATGGCACCAAATGGCATCTTCACAGAAGTTAAGACTAGCTTCACATACTGCATGCACTTAGTCCAGTGCACTAACAGCTACCTGGCAGGAACTGGACATTGACACTTTGCCATAACCCCTCAGAGCAACCCCCCCCCCCCCAACCCCCAATCCCCAATCCCCAACGCCAACCCCTCCAAAAAAAAAAAAAAAATTCAGACAGGGCGGCAGACGAAGGGTCTGTGAGTAAATTGATTAGAGACTGCTTGACGGATGGGCACCACTGGGGGAGCCGACACCCGTCGGAGGATTCATTTGGCTAGAGAGAGGGCCTTGCCAACACCATTCATCTGGGCACAAATTTGGTCATTTCCCACATATCCCACGGCTTCATTAGGCTGCATTCACCAGCCTTTTTTTTTTTTTTTAACGCAATGATGCATGTGCTTGATTCACTTAGCGCATGTATAAGACACGATGGTTAATAATGACGCGTCTGAAGAATTTGATGAAGAGGAAGAGTAGGAAGCAGGGATCAAGAGAGATGGCAGTGTGTGGCGGTAATTGAGAAGATGAATTGAGACAAAAGTAAGGGAGGAAGGAAGGCTGTAAGACAAAAAAAAGGGGTGGGGGAGTGTTGGAAAGAGCAGCACAGCTCAGCTGAAACACTGGCTAGTCGTCCTTGACCATGACGGATCGTTCTCTCGGGTGAACACGTTAGGCTAGAGCAAGTTAAGAGCCTTCATCTTAAGTCCTCCTGCAAACGCTTGACTGATGGTTAACAGGCATCAGTGCATCCTGGAGCACAGTGCCTCGCTTCACAGGAGAGTGGCTGCGATGCACTGTCTCTCTGGGTGATTTATGCACAGGGGTCAATGCCACTGGCCACTGAAACCCCTCCTCATCCATACAACACCTGTCACTGGTGCTGCTGGAAACGTGCGCTTATTACAGAGGAAGCCATGCATGAAATATGGCCAATCCACCCCCCTCCCGTTTTTTTCCTGAGGAAAAAAAAAGAGAAAAAGAAAACGGCTTAGAATTCATATTCGCCAGGAAGGCCCTACCGTGATAAGTAAAGCAGGTGCGCACCACTGAATCCGCTAACGAGGGAGCTGAACCGCACGCATCGCTGATCACAACATCTGTCGAGCAGCTGAATTAGATTTCAGTGCCGAAGCACCAAATACAGCAGTGGTAGGGGAGGGAGGGAGTCCGTAACGAGAGGACTTGAAGAAAGTTACACAAGGAGAAGGAGAGGCAAAACTTGGAGACCTGAAGATTACAGCGAACTGAAAAATGGAGAAAGATAAAATGAGATAACTGAGGTTCACTAGTCTATGGGGGCAAGTGGGGGCTGTAGAATTCATACCATAGCCTACTAGAGATCAAGTGCTTATGCGGGAACCCAGGTTCAAATCTGACCTGCAATCATTCCATTATCCCCACCACATCGCACACTCACTTCCTGTCAGTCGTCATTGTCCTGTCTAAATAAAGGCACAAAAACTCACCATCTCCAAGAGTAGGGCAAAGATTTCACCCCTTACCTCAGACACTTAGACTTTGCCAGCCAGTCTTGGACCTACCAGCTAAGCCCAGTGAGTTCACTGTATCTAATTGGCACTAATTGGGTGAACTTGCCAATTCATCAGGAGCTGCAAGGTCAGAGAGATGGCAAGGTGAAGAGGCCAGGGATGCTGTGGTCACTGCCAAAAGAAGAAGAAGACTGAATTTATTAACAGCATGTTCAACACTTCTGTATTACAGTATTGATTGAATTTGTGAACATGTTTCATGGTAATATTGGGTCCAGTGAAGTGGAAAACTAACTAGTTATTATGGCCATGGATGTGCCGGCCAAGAAATAGAATAAAATAAAATAAAATAGTTACCAGATCAATTTATTCCATTAATGGAGGTTTAAGCCACTGCTTTTCAGTCTAAATTGAGTCCATTACACTGATGTACTGCTTCTCTCAAAGCAGACCATCCTGTCTCCAATTCTTCTCCACAGCAGAGCAACCACACGCACCGGTCCGTCATTTGTTGTACCATACTGCCCCCATGTGACGAACTTTATATTTAGGATCACAGACTCAGTCCCCTAACAGCATTAGAAAGTGCATTCCCTCTTTTAGATTGGGTTTTCAGAGGATGATGTGCATTGATTTGTTCTGGCTGCTGACTGTTGGTTGAACTTGGCTCTGGATGCCAACATTTACATAATCCCCCCCACCCAGCTCAGATTCTTTCTGTAATGCCTCACTGGCTTAGTTCTAAACAAGCCTTACCCCTCACCTCCCAAAAACACACACACATACACACACACACAGCCATCTACTTATCAATCTTTGTCCAAAAAAGAGAGTTTTTTTCCTGCTGGATAGAATGTAAAGCCTTGACCTAAAGACAAAAGGTGTCATTACAAAAATACTTGTTTCATTTCCTCTGATGCATTAAGCCTATGGCAACGACTACCTTAATACGGTCGAGGTAGCACGCCAGCACCAGCTAAACATCCACACCCAACCAACCCACCAAAGTCTTTAGTTATGCCTCAGCTAAAGCCCCATGCTTGGATGCCCCAAAGCTTCAAATGCAGCAGGACACCCCAAAGGCCCGAACGCAGCAGGATGCATAATTAATCGTCAGGGGAGCGCAGTATACCTCATGCACCAGCCCGCCTTCGCAGAAATTGAATTCCAGGTCAGGGTATCTTGTTGCCTCGGCGGTCAGCAGCCTTGGCCAAGTCAGACATCCGGTAAATGAACACATAGCGAGCACAGCAGGCTCCAAGTTACCCGCACTCTGGCTGGATTGCATTAGCTGCCAGCAGCGGGGGAGCTTCAGGGGAAAGAGGGCTGTGTTCATTTCATGGTGCCTTTGCAAGAAAACTTTGCCTAAATGTAAGGAGGTAAACTGGATGAAAATGTCCCAACATATTTTTAAAAGGGGGGGGGGGGGGGCCCACACAGTCCACAAATAATGGAATGCTCTGCAGGAACTGAATGTCATGCAATATGAAAGGGGGGAAATATACACTGGCCAGTCAAATAAAGTTGCAATGTCATAATGCACAGGTCATGGCTTTGTTTTGACTTTATGTAACATTTGTCTCCAGAGCTGCAAAAGATTTGGCCCTTCAAGTCCACACATCCCAATGGGGTTTTACTGTGTCTGTCTGGTGGCCTGTGTAACAATAGCCATGGTGGTCAATAGCTGCCCATTAAGGATGTTTAGTAAACTTCCCTCCCAACAGCTTCAAAGACATAGTAGTGAGTGAGCATAGCACCTTAGTTTCAGCTTCAGCTCACTTGCTAGCATCATGCTCAACTCTGTCTGTGGCGCTGTTGATGTGTGAAAAGGATTCATCCTTGCCGAGCCACTTTTTCAGTTTCAAGGTGGAATTATACTGCAGCGTTGATTGTACACCAAGGCTTCGGCAAACATGGTCGCCGTGATTTTTCATTTATAGTAGTGCGGTGGTGTCTATGCATCGCGTGGAGGCAGAGGAATCTGATGTCGCCCATTTCCCAGCCAATGCCCCCCCCCCCCCCATGGATGGTTTGGATACTGACATTCAACTATCATCATGCTGAAGGATACTCAGTAATTACAATGCATGATGGATGTATTTCTGTACAAACACAATGCAACAAAGTGTCATGGTCTAAAACGTAACTGCTGTACAACCATATGCAAGACTTAAAACTATTTGGAAAGGTTTAAATTTACGATTGGAGAAGATCAGTAAAGAATCATGTTTGCCTGATATGATAGGCTACACTATTCTAGACTGGTTGGCATGCCATGGTACGAAACTAAGCCCAAAATATGATGCACTCTTCAAGCATTGTGTACTCTGTACAAAAGTGGTGGGTGTGTACTCCCCTGCCAGCACAGTCACAGGAGATTACAATTTCAGAATTTCATGGAATCAGATTGTAAAAGTGGTTCATGGAGTGTGGAAAAACAACTGGTCAAATAAGAATACAACTGTCAACAGCTTAAGATGTTAAAAAAAGGAAAAACATTAAAATGTTTATTTGAAAAGAATATGCTGGCAGATGAAGCCTCTTTGGAACATCTAAGCACACTTCTTCCAAAAGTAGCCATATTTACAGTTCTGTACAGAATAAGATTCAAACAAGAGTGCATTAGCCACCAACAATGTACTGCAATGAATGTGCTAAATGTACATAATATGTACATATACAAAACGCATGCCACGGCTGTTACATCCAGTTCTTACAAGGACATAATAGGTCTTGAGTAGCTCTAGGCTACCAGTTGAACTTAACAGCCTTTTGTTGTTCCATGTGTATTTACAAGCCAAAGGCATGGAAGGGCTAAACCTGATATACCAGTCCAGAGTTACAATATACATTTCAGAATTTTTTTTTTTTATTTCCCCTCACCCACTCTTCACTTCTATCTAAAGAATAGAGATACATATATAAAAAGCACATGGACAAGGATGTGTGAATGAAGGAGGGGAAAAAAAGAATAAAATGTAAAGATCTCTAAAGATCATGCTTGAATATTGTGCAGTCATTTGGAAGTTCCACAGAGCGCCGTGAGCCGATTCTGTATGGACAGGGAGAGAGAAAAAAAATTGGGTTGTTCCAAATGTTTCTTCAAAAGCTACCAAACAGTCTGAGAATGAAGGAAACAATATGCAACGAGTGCTAGTGCTTTTCAGAGCTCAAAAAAAAAGTGGTCCCTACACACAAACACAGGACTGAAAAGAGCCCCTTCTAAAGCCTCACTTATTGTTCAATTACCATTTTATAATTTTACTGTACTGTAAATCTAACTTCGACAAACTTGGGACAAATAAACACTTTGTGCCAGTGATCATTGGTGGCTCCTCAGGGGCCATTCTGGCAATGGTGGGTAAGTGAAAGTGGTAAACCTGGCTAAGTTCACCTAGAGAAAGCAGCAAAACTGCTAATAGAGTAGCCTGCTGGTGAATTTAGTTAAGGGAATGAGGACTCTAGGCTCTTCCCATTACCTCCCACTTAACTTCACCTGGTTTGCTATTGAACCACCTTCTGGGGATACCCCCCAGGAGGGCTCTGACCAAGATTTGCCTTAGGGAAGACCCCCAGGTTTTAACACGTGGCAAAAGGTGTTCTTGCACTTGACAACAGTCAGTCACTGTAGAACACCTTGAATACTGTGATTTGATTGGTTGTTGTCTATAGCACACACAATTTGATAGGCTGCCAGTAGAGACAGTTCAATAGGAGGATACACATTGCAGCAGTTAGTAGCGCAAAGATGGCGGACCCGAAGTTGTCATACTGGAAGTCCTGCTCCGTAGCGAAAGTAGCCTACTGCATTGTTTTGCTGCCATTTTCTCATGTGGCAAAAGTTCAGGGATTTTCAACTCTTTGCAGAGGGCAATTCTACAATACAGTTCAACAACTTTAACTCTGTAACCCATGTAATGTGATTGGAGAACTTCTCCTCTACCTCGCCTGACGTGTGTGTGTGTTTGCCTAACATTTCAACACTGTATACTGTGCCTTAAACACTTACCTGTAGTTGCCGAATACTCTTAATAGCATTGTCATCCAACCGACTGAGGTCAACAGAGTCCATTTCACTAGCCAAAAGCTGAATGCACTGTAAAACAACAAAAATGTTGGCAAAGGTTTTAAAACAAAACAAAACTAAGTCAGATGTCATGAACAGGATTTCCCCATCGAGTCTACCAAACTGGTCATACACATTTTAGTCAGGACACATCTCTGGCAGACTTTCGACCAATGTCTGTTTGGTCACTAAGCATAGCCCCAAAGGTGTTAGCGTGTGTAACTCTGGCTACATAGATGGCCCATAGACATACTGTACATATTAGAAGTACATGGATTACAGTCTTTAAGCAGTGGCATTGTACTGTGGAAATTGCAAGCTGGCAGATCATTGTTTACATTTTTTCTTTTTCTGTACCAATGTGCACAGTGTAGGCTATGCATAGTAGTGTGCAAACACAGGCAGACAACAAGAAAGAAATCAGAAAATTGACACCCTTAATATCAGTCAGTAAAAAGCTTAATGCTCACCTCTCCATTCCCAATGGGAACGTTGATCACTATATCGTCACTGCCTCCTGAAATGGGTGACCCATTTACAGAGATGCTGTAGACCTTCTCTCTGTGGCGGGGGACCCTCAATCCAGGCGTCTTGGGTAGCCTGAATAAGCCAGGTCAAATGTTAGTACACACCAACTACGCATTTGAGACAGCACATCAGCTTCCTGTCATTTTAAATGATAAAAAGTTAAACTAGAGAAATGTTGAGATTTAGATGACCCCTTTAATGCTTTTAATAACTATTCTCTCATTAGCAGGGTTTCTGCAGGTTTCAACAAGTTAAATGTAAGATCATTACGATTAAATTTTTATACCGACACTAAATGCTTTATAGACCCAGCGCATATTATACTATATTTAAGACTTAAGGTCTTGCTAAAATTGTGTTATTCAATTATAGATTTTTAAAGACTGTAAGGCCCCACAGACATTCTGATTAGACAGATCTAGATACATGTAAACAGGGCATGGGATAGTTAAAAGTTATTATAACAGGCTTGACCCACAGCTTGGATTTACCTGGAGTCAAAACGGGGGGTGACAAGTGGAGTCGGACCCATGAGAGAAGTTTCCAGAAAGCTGCGAGCTGGAGTATACAGGGGCTTCTTGGCAGACCTAAAAGAGAGGGCAAAGAATGATGCTCAAAGCCAACTGGACATCACATCTCAAAAATAATAAAATAAAATAAATTCTCAGGATCTCTTACTTCTTGATGCCACTGTTTCGCTTGTTGACTGATCGCGTTTTATTCTTCTGTGTGGTAGAAGGGACCTTCTTGGGCCTACCAGGCTGTGGAACAATATCACAGCAAGGTTTACCATCAAACACTTAACAAATTTGAATATTTGTTACATTCTGGAAGTATAACATTTACCATTCTGGGCGCAACCATTACTATGTTTTAATGTGTCAAATTATGGAACAGAAAGCTCCTTTGATGGCAATGTAATCCTCCACCCCCCTCATTACTTCTGAGTGGCAGCCAATTTGTCCAAATAGTGAAACGCTTTTTATAGAGACCCTCTAGAAGTAATCGCTTTTTATCCTCATTGTAAGTACATGATCATAATTCATAAGAGTCATAAGTTTCTCACTTTCTTCACTGTGGCCTGTGGGGGCACATTTTCTTCATCTTCCACTTTGCTCTTGGCTGCAGAGGAAAAATCCATGCCATGAGTGTTCGGGTCATAAACAATACTGAGATGACATTTTAGGGAAGGGGGGTTAGTGTTGTACATTTACATTTTTTGGTGGATTTTGAATGGTCTTCAGCCAATGCGCTCTCCACTTTCGCAGCCTCTTCGGCATCCTTCTGCAAGAGACAAGAACAGTTTTTTTTCTTGAATCTACAATGCAAATGACCAAAACAATCATGAAATTGGTTCAGCAAAGCCAAGAAAAGCACCGGCAAAAGCAAAAAGAAGAACAAGGCAGACACTCACCTCAACCACAACTGGTGATTTAGGCTTCTCAGTTGCTTGGAGACAAGAGACATTTTTTCAGGTTAGATTATTACAAAAAGACAATCTGCAGTAGACACTGCAGTAGACATTCTAAACATCACTCAAGGTTACACTTACCACAATAGTCTAGCCAGTTCATTTGTCGCACTGATTTGGACAGCTTGATAAGAGCCATGTTGTACAAGTAGTCTGCATCCTTCAACAGGTTATTGGTCCTTTCCTTCAAGCGCTCAACAACGCTTTGGACTGTAGGTATGATAACGGAAGGGGTCATCAACACTTTCCCATTTTGAGTTGAGAGAACAGACAATGCAACTCTCGTAAAATTACTACATCCACTTGTCTTCTGTGATAGTAGGACTATGCTAATCATTTTAAACGTTGATTCAAGGCGGCGGCCTACATCAGACTCGAGACACGGCGCAGCAAATGTTGCTTCCCGTTACTTTCTGAACAAAAAAAATGCATACCTTCACCATCGAAGTCTGCCAAAAACGCCTCCAACTTGGCAGTTTTTGGGTTGTTTTTCTTAGTAGTCCTCTTTCTGGGCGCCATTGCCTGTACTGACAAAGATTTTAAAATCGCATTCTCAGAGACAACAAAACATCCAATGTTAGCTTCTACTAAACCACAGTAGCCTATGCTTATCTGATTGTTAGCTAACGTTAACGTGTTGATTACATTTGTTGATATTGGTATTCCGTTAACGTTAGTAGCAAGTGTTGCTATAAATTACACCAAATAAGGTTGTTGGCAGTGTTTTAACGTTAAGTTATATAAAACCATGACTTCGTAAGAAATTTTCGTTACGACGGTAGTTTAGCCGTCGTTACTCGGCTGTGTCAGACTATCATACAGGAAAGGAGCCTTTGGTCAAAGTTAACACAAACAATAGGAAAGTATCGATTGCAATGCACACACCGCATAACATAATTTACATAAGACATTATGTATCTAACAAATACTACACACAAATGGCCTTACTTCTCCTCTATTCTTCTTTCCACGACACGACACAGCAGTTCTTTTTCTTTAGACAGCACAGCAGTTAGCAGCTACTGAGGTTTTCAAATTTTGTCGCTGAGAGGCAACCATCCACTGAGAGGAGACTTGGATGTGACGTAATGGCGTACTATTTTTTCGTCCAATCATGAACCCACAACATTTTCCCATGGTCCTATCGAAAACTGTTTTGTTACTAAGCTAGTCAAAGAACCAATGAATGGAAGACTAACTGACTCGATGAAGTGTGAAATGAATGCCGATTGGTTGTCGGGGCAGGTTTGACAACCATAACAGCGGAAGTCGGTCTGCCAAGTTTGTGTAGTGAAAAACGTGAACGTAGTAATTCAAATTTCTCAGGTTGTGACCGATTACACCAAGCGTATCGTTTGTGCCTTCAGATCGGATTGTCAGTGTGTAAAAAAGCTTGTCTTATTCACGATGTTCAAATAGCATGCTTATATTTGGTATAGAAATCGACAGTCAGTCAGCGTGTTACGCCAACGTGGTCGATTTGCAAGCTTTGTTTAACATCCTCTATTTTTTCTCCCTTTTAACCCTTCAGAAAAACTTAACATTTACTGCTATCTGATTTATCTATTTTTAAAATGGCCCAAATTGTTGTTGCATCATGTCACCAAAAGCTGAAACAATGTTTCCAAACGTTGGAAAGTAACAATAAAGCATGGAACCTAGTGCTGACCGATTGTGCGCCTCTTATCAGCTCACTTGGGAACCTAGGGGAGCAATTAAGAGCCCTGGATAATGTGCAGCTCGATATTACTCCACTACACTGCTTTTCCGATTTCCAGGAACGTCTGCGCTTTAAACTTCTACAGGCAGTTGACGTTGTGTTGGAAAAATTGGGAGATAAATTGTAAGTTTAAATTTATGACTTAACTTGCCTTAAAACATTACATTTGTGTGTGCCTCCCCTCTGTGAGACTGCATTTCTTATTCCAGGGACGAACTTCAGAAATTTCTGAAAACTTTGAACATTCAGGTGTCTACAGTGTTACAGTTTTATGAGCAGAACACGGATGCACTCGACCTTACCACCTGCACCTTGAGATCTGTCACATCGCCATCCATAGCAGACATGCTAGAGTGGCTTCAAGATGCCAGTAGCTACTACCGCCAACAGTATCCTTTCAGAAATGCTTCTTGGTTGATTTGACTGCCATGGATGGAGATCGTTGTCTTTTTTTCCTCAACTCAAGACAGATTGCTGAGGAGAAAACACCTGTTGCAAGTGCTGAAATCTGATGACCTCTCTCTTTTGGAAGAGGTTCCAAAAACATGGGAATCTGTTGACTCACCTGATGGAGAAGAGCATATTTCAGGTAATGTTACCTTAGTTGAACCATTTTGACTGGATTATTGGTTTGTTAAAATGTAATAACAGGGTAATTTAAATTTAATTAATGGTAATCAAAGAGCTTGGGGTCAGGTAGGCTACATTTTCTCCTTGACATTATACCAAGGTCAATTTGGATGGTAGACCTACTGAATTAAAAACCTGAAAAACAAAAAAGTTTAGCTTTGTGAGGCCTTAGCTTCTTGTTTTTCTCTTGGCAGACATACTTTCCAGAGTCAGCCTCTTTGTTGACTCCTAACAATTGGCAACATAGAGATTTGACTTGGAAAAAGTCTTTCTTGCCCATTGTCATCTGCCTACTATCCTCTGCACACTCACCTTGGATTTGGAGAAGAAGGAAGACTTGATGTGGCACTTGCAATCGTGCCACATCTACTGTACACCTACTGTATGTGGGATGCAGCCTCCAGCCTTAGCAGTTGCTAAGAAAGTGGACAAGGCTGAAGAAGATTGTATGGTCTGTACCAGACTGAGTTCAACATATAACCCTATAGTATGACTTGTCTGAAATGGACTGAAGTGCAAGCAGTCTCAAAGCTGCAGTTTATTGCTGAACAATTTACAAAGAATACATGGTCAGTCAAGCCTGGAAATATCATCAGTATTTTTTCATGATAATCATAGTTTTTGGAAAATAAATGGCTTTATAGTATAGTTGTAGTCCTTCAAATGAATGATAATTTATCACATTTGTTTTGTACAATTATCTGTCAATTGTGTTTTTGACATAGGTTTGGATGTACTAATAAAAACAAATGGACTCAAATGTTATTTATAGCATTGTGCTACAAGGGTACAGGTTTCATCTGGTTAGCCCTAGTTTCAGCTACCTATTAAGCTTCCAATTTACCCATTTGTGAATATTGGAATTGGAATTATCATTCATTACCAATAAATTGTTCTCCCTAAAACTGATGTGTGTGTAGTTTTATTAATAATTGAGCATAAAAACAATATATTTTCTACAGGACCAGACATGGAGCATGTAGTGCCAAGAGGATCGGCTGTAAATATAATGGCTGAGATGGGTGCTTATTCAAGTGTACATCCTCCTGGGTTGAGTATACCAGCTGACTGAATGCCAAGCAGATATGCTAATAATATCAGTCTCCCCCGGTGGGTACCATGCTCTCATGACAGAAAATGAACTCCAGATCTAAAATATTCATACAGGGCGATTGTTGAGAAAGAAGCCTTTTCATTTTTTGGGTCTCTTTTTTATCCTTGCACTGAAAATAAGATTTTTATGACCCTCAATGTCCTTTACTGCAGAGTTCCTTACATTGACACATTTCCCTTGATATTGTTTCTAACTGCTAAGCCTTTTTGTTCATTACAAGAAATGCACTACAATGGAATGCTCTTGTACCCCTATCATCATTGCTCGTTCATCCTTCATTTCATTATGGTCCACCCTGCCATGGTGAGGTGAGTTCTGTTTGAATAAGGCTTGAAACTGTCAGAGCAAAACCATTTTCCTTCTATAATTCACACACTTCTTTATTCTGTCTAACTGGTGTCTTCGTACATTGATTGGTCATGTGTTCATGTCAATGTCATGTCTTAAATAAATGCAGACAAGCAGATACACCATTTCCCACACACAGTAGCGCACACCAACACAAACTAAGTGTCCTAAAAATACACAAATGTCACTGCGATCTAGCTTTTGTGCCGTCATATTTTCTCACAGCAGTGATGGTTGTCACATCAAAAAACAAGTGATGCCTATATTACAAAACACAGAAAACATTGCAATAAACAATTGGAATATCGACACTGAGAGAAATTGATGTAATATAAATAAATACTCAAAGAAAAAGCACATATCTATACATCATGCATAATTTAACACATAAAGGGAGAAACAAAATAGAGGTAGCTGCCCACAATGCAGCAGGTCTGCCAGTGCCCTTAATACTTAATTCACACCTTTCAAAGCTTATTTTACAAAGTGCTTTACTGTACGTCTCCATCATCAGTAACCCTACATACTTTTATCCAACTATTAACCTTCCTTGCTCAAGCCTTTCACAGTCACTTACATCTCTTCACATCAGACATACTCCTTTAGGGGCAAACTGTTGCTGGTGATGGGTTTTGGCGGGTCGGGCGCCGAAGGCCTAGTGCTCGTGAAACTCCGGGTGATGTACCCCCGTCGGTAGCCTCCCCCCCTTTCGATGTGGGGACAGGTGCTGCTCAGCACTGCCCCGCTAATCATGAGGATGACGGCGGCTGCCCAGCCCAGATAGATGGCCTGGCCCAGCTCCTGCTTGCGCACACGTGGCACGTTGGGGTTGTAGAAGTCCTGCACCACCGTGTTGGCGGTCCAGGAAATGGGCACCAACACGCACAGGCCCGTGAGGATGAAGAGCACCCCGCCGGAGAGAGCTATGCCAGCCTTGGCATGGCGGTCGTCTGCGGCACAGGTGGTGCACTTCATGCCACAACAGGACACAGTGCATGAGAGCCAGCCCAGGAAGATGGCCAGGCACATCAGGGCACGGGCAGCCTGTATGTCGGGCGGGAGGGACAACATGGAGTCGTAAGTCTTACACTGCATGTGGCCTGTAGTCTGATAGATACAGTTCATCCAGATTCCCTGCCAGACAATCTCTGATGTCAGGATGTTGCTGCCAATGAACGCTGTCACCTTCCACTGTGGCAGCGCTGTCACAGCGATGGCCATAATCCATCCGGTCACGGCACAGGTGAAGCTGATGAGCTGCATGCCCGTGTTCACCATCCCTCCGTCCTCTCTGCTGCCCGCAACCGGCCACAGCCTGGACCCGATTTTTGCTGCTGGTGTTCCTGCTGCCAGAGATGACGGGCCCTCCCCCTTTTCCCCCCCTCTTCCCTGTGGTGTTGTCTAACAAGCTTTTTCCTCCCCCAGTTTCGTCTCACTCCCTCAGGAGCTTCCAGCTATTAGAAAAAAGAAAACACAAGACAAAGGATTGTTAAGCTCCCCAAATTCTGTCTCAAACTGTTTCACAACTGGATTCTCACCCTACTGTGGGTTTTTTTTT
>JASCQY010000068.1:4958717-4973210 GCA_030264315.1 Sardinella tawilis
GACCACTTGGCTGGGAATAGATTGACCAGCAGAGAAAGCGCAGTCCTCTTGATTGGCGCGTCGTCAGCACAAATATGTTGCACGCCACGACCAGCTGCTCTGCTCATAGCCCTTTTCACCTCACTGAAAGCTAAGCCTTTGGCCGGTGGAGGGGACAGGTGTCTAAGTTACCGTCCAAGTTCAGGGTAGGTTTACTCAGATGGGTGAAGCTGATAAAAATTTGATACCACAGCAGCCCCGTCACCAAGGATGGATCCTTTCCAGGGAGCCGTCAAAACGTGTGCGGTCCAGGAAATTCAGACCAGCTTTCGAGACATGGAAGCAAAAAAAACAAAACAAAAACAAACCCCCACTCACACAAAAGAATTGACCCAAAATTATCAAAGAAGACAAAAGATAAACAATCAGTGTCTCAACAATCTGTGGTGTCTCTGACCTTTGTAGACAACAAACGGGAGAAAAAAAGAGAAGAGATCCTCAAGAGTTTTTCCTCACTCAGCCCTTTGTGTTCCGTCGCTCTCCAGCATGGTGTTGTCTCTCGCTCAGCTTTCGGAGGTAATGAGGATATTGTCCGTGGGGGCACAGCCTGGCCAGCAGCATGAACAGACAGACCGTATCAGCCCGCTCGCTGGCCCTGGAGTCGCTGTTCTCTCTCTCCCAAGTGCTTTTGAGACCCCTCCTGCCAGATGAGGCGTTGGGGGGGTGGGTGGGAAGGAGGAGGAGGAGGAGAGAGATCAGGCCCAAGAGAAAGCCAGTGGCGTCAGGCCACAGGGGCCACTCCAGCCCTGACAAAGCCCCTCAGCACAGCAGCTAGCCACAGCTGGGTTAAGGCTCATTGGGCAAAAGCACCACTGTCACTGGCAGAGACATCCAGAGGTGCACAGACAGGTGCACAGCGAATCACACCCGACTCGGAGACAGACGGCCGCACGAACGGTACGACGGTAGACAAAGCCCCCACTGAGCCTCTAAAGGGCAGGGAGAGAAACAGAAAGACAGAGAGAGCCACTGAACAAGGGAGGGAGGAAGGGAGGGAGGGAGGGATGAGAGGGAGAGTCGTGTCTGTAGGTGGATCAATTAACACAAAAGAATATCTAGGGGGGCCTCAACTGTGAGGTTTAAACCCCCAGCTTTCCATACAAACACAGGAAAAAAAATGCTTTTGCTCTGCTTTTTTGTTGTGCAACACAGTTGAAGAGAAAACACTCTTTTTTTAAGTGGTGAAGGGGAGCCTGTGAACATTGTTTTCATTGGAAGGGTTTGAGGAGGGCTGAACAACAGCAATAAATAAAGCTAAAAACCATATGCAACAACCCCAGAATTTGGCTCCGATTTTGCCGGGGCGATGGACTTACAGGAAATAGTTGAGAGCCATGTTTCCTGGTAGATACCAACTTAATGACATTTGAGGCCAAAAAAAACTGTTTTGAATTCAGTCGACATTGTGGCATTGAAATCAAAACTTAATTACCTGCTTAAGAGAGCACATAAATTACAATGAGTTAGTATACTGCTAACCTGAGCTGAGAGCACCAGGCAAATACCCATTAGGGATGGAAAAAGGGAGCTTAGCCAGGAACAATGAGGACTAATAGTCAGGCTATTGTTTCATATGTTTTTGTAGAATGGGCGGATGTTTTCTTTCTTTTCTTTTTTTTCTTTCTTTTTTTTTTTTTTTTAATTGCTGCGGTGGATTTCTTTGTGCTGTTGTGTGCTTGTGTCCTCACTTCCTCCACAATGCAAAAACAAGGCTGGGAGAAGGTCTGTGTCCATGTCTATGAATTAAATATCATTGGCTACAAGATCCCCAGTTCAAGTTTCCTTTTTTCGTGTGGCCTCTTCTCCATGGCAACGGTGGCCATGGAGACAAGGATGGGACACAGGAAATGAAAGAGGTGGGATACACAAAGAGATGGCAGAAAAGGGGGTGGGGGTGGGGGGCTCTTTTGGTTAAATACTCAAGTGTGTCTTTCATTTCATGAAAACCAATGATCATCTTTTCATGTCAGTCAGACAACGTTTTGTAAATTGACAATGTTCAAAAACTACTAAAATGGCTATACCAGTGCTTACACAAACATTTATTTTGTCGTATCCGTTTATTCAATTTGTATTTTCTTCCCAGACCAACTGTTAATAGAACTGATTGCAGACTAAATACATCCTCTCTCCATCAGTTTTCCTAATCTGGATGATACTGATAAAACAGGATTTATTTATTCAGTTGCAGGGATCGAGCTTGTTTTCTTTTTTATTATTGTGTGTTCACATTCCCGTGAGAATATATAAACCTTGCCACATTGCTTGTAATTAGCTATTTCCTGTCTCTGTGTAAAGCTACAGGGCCAAAGAGACCACTAATTAACAGTGTCATTTGACATTGCCAAGGATCACTGTTGTTCCAGGTCTCATGTTCATGTATTAGGCAACGTCTTGTCTTTGTATGTGTTGCCATCTAGTGGTGTTATGGTCCTGTGGGCTAACAGTGATAGCGAAGATCAACAGATGGTATGACACAATACACACAACCTTCTACCCAACAAAAGAAGAAAGATGGCCGTCAGTAAACCCGAAGGTTTCAATGCGGTTAATAATAGAAAGCCTATAGGCCTTCTTAAAAGCAAGACATTTAATAGTCACATTTTAAAAACTCACTTCAAAGTAATAAAAAAAACTTGTATTGTATACCCCTTACATGTATATACTATACAGTGCATAAGCTGTGTACATATGAAACGAATGATTTATTGAATGTTTAAAATGTGACTAATGCCTACACCCAGTGTTGAATAGCCTATTTAGGGACGTTGTGAAAAAGTACTACAAGGTACAATAAGAATCTTAGGTGTTAATATATATTGTACGTCTATTTGAACAAGTTTGTATGTTAATACTATCAGGTCACAGCAACAAAAAACAGCACACAACCGTCTCTGCATGTAGCAGCAGTTGCTATGTAGGCATAAGAAAGACATGGGATGTTTTGGCTGTGACAAGAATGACAGTCAAGCTTTTTTTTAATGTATGAACAAATGTATCACTAGCACGCCTTCCCATAAGATGAGGGCCAAATTGGATATCTGTGTGATGTAACCATTTTAAATTGCAGTCTGTCTGCAGGCAAACAAGACTTCTTACTGGGATCAGAATTACTCTGGATCCAAGAGACCCCCCACACCTCAGCACTGACTAGAATGAAATAGGCCTTCTTCTGCTAAGGAAGGTAACACACACACACACACGTCTGTGTGTCTCTGGATGTCTCTACCAGAAATTCTATAACTGGTAACTACATTTAAAAGGTCACGGATGAGGAAGTAGAAATGTCTTCATTTCAGGTGTAATTATAGTGCAGTAGACAGGTGCTGATGTGCTGACAGCTGAACAGCGTGTTAAGGGCAGGAATATTCCGGAATATGTGAAACTCAAGAGCTCATGTGTGTTTTCTTTCTCTCTCTCTTATAATTTAAGTGTAAAAGAGCAGTAAGGGAAAGGAAAGGAAGACTCATAGAACAGCTGAGTGAGGCATTAAAATACCAATTTATTACTTACTTTGCACAATAAAACACAAATATTCCCTGCAGGCTAAAAAAAAAAGGATTTTTTAACATGTCAATTTAGCAATACAGCAACTGACCAAGCACCCCGTCAGGAGAGGCTGGCTAGAACCCCTAACCCCCCACCCCCAAACCCCCCCACATCTCCCCCACAGGACCTCAAGGGTGCTCCCCTATTGCTACTGGTCACACAGCTTGGAACACTAGAGTTGAAACAGCACAGCGCTACACACCAGTATAAGAACTGAGAAAGGGGAAGGAGGAAAAACAAAAACAAAAAAAAAATAATGTAAAGAAAAAAGAAATTAAATTACAACACACGTCATCAAATAACAAATCCTTACATAATATCAAAGAGGAATTAAAAAATAAAATCATGCTCTGTTGATGTCTGAGGAAGGGGTTTGGGGGTTGGGGGCAGGGAAGAGGGAGGGTAAGTTACGGAGAGAATTAATAAAACGTTTATGAAGAGGTAATCCTGTTGCTGGGAGCCCCAATGGGAAGGGGTGGCGTTGAGGAAGTGCATTTTGGGAGGGGGAGGGGGAGGGGGAGGGGAGGGGGGGGGGTTACTGAGGGTAGGACAGCAGTGCCAAGGTACAAGGAGTGGAGGGGGCATGAAGGGCAGCTAGCGACGGACAGCAAAATGCCCTGACCAGGCATAGGTGAGGGGAAGGGGGAAGAGTGGGAGGTGGCCAGGAGTCTTCACCAGCCCCTGATTGAAGAAAGTACCTCGTTTGACTTTGTGAGCGCGTGCAAAGACTCCCGAATCCTCGCCAGACTCCACCTTCCACCCAACCCAGATGACCCCGACCATGATGACCCCCAACCCGAACCTCAGCTTGTGCCACATGTTAATGACATTTCTGTAGGAATCGTTACTTACGTTTCTATCTCTGCGAAATCCATCGTTCATTAAAAGAGACTCTGCAAATATTGCTATCCCAAAAAGGTCTCACCTAAAATACTTATTTTTCTTGTCTTAAAAAAAGCGTAACCTTTATAAGATCTTTTTGCTCTTTCTGTTGTCATAATAAATAGTCTCTAAGAGTTTTTCTTCTTTCTTTTCTCATAAGGATGACTCTCTGGCATGCAAAGTCTAAAAAGTTTTTAAAACGGTTAACAAAGCCTAAAGCGCTAATCCACCAAGAGCACATTCCCACTGATTGATACAAGCAAAAAGCAAGGAAATAAAAGTGAGGAAGGAAAACAAAGATAATAATAATAAAAAAAAAACAACTAGCACAGGAAATACAAACACCGCATAGAGATCAGACCAACAGCCATAGCAACAGACATAACAAGCAGTTATAGCTTTTTCTTTACTTGTAGAGGAAAAGAAAGCATTGCAAAAAACTTTAGGTTGGGTTCATATTGCTTCGCTGTGAGAATATACAAGAACAGGTGTTTGAACGTAGAAACTGCTATGACCTGATGGGAAACTTGGACAGACTGTCTGGGAATAATGATGCCAGCGTGGGATTATCGTGTGGTGTGGAGAGGAGGCTCGAGGTCCCGACGATTAATCTGCCCGACCCACCCAGTTCCTCCACCTCCTCCTTCTCATCTTCCTCCTCCTCCTCATTTTGAATCGTCTCCATATTGGTCCTGGTCAGAAGGGGGCGCTCTCCACGCCCCCCGGAGGTTTAGCGCTCAAACTCATTCATAGCAAACCTGCTGCTTTACCGGTGGTTTATTACAAAAGGGTTTTTTGCCGAGCGCCCCCTCCCTGCCGGGGCGTGGAGCACCACCCCCACCCCTACCCCTACCCCTACCTGACCACACCCTCCCCCACCCCCCACCCTAACCCCTTCCCCTCCCCAACACCTGACCTCTCCATCTCATCCCAAAAACAGGCACCCAGGGGGAACGACCTCAAGAGCCTCCTTCTGGCTAGTAATTGTCAAATCTGAAAGGGCAGTGCTTATGACTGAGCTCAAATGGCTGGCATCAGATCACTCTGTGATTTGCTTTTTTTTGTATTTTTTTTTCATAGATTATTAAAAAAAAAAAAAAAAAAAAAAAATGAACACCACCATAAGTACAGACTTATCAATAGATATAGATACACATGGTCAAATACACACGACAGGAATAGAAAGGGTTATTTTTTTTTTTCTTTTTTAAGAGTAAAAATTCAAAACCATTGCTTGCTGCTGCTGTGGCTTTCCTTTCCTGCTTGTCAGTTTCTGAACATTTCACCTCCTTTTAGGCTCTGATGATTGTCACTTTCAAAAAAAAGAAAAAAGGAAAAATCCAATAATTGTTTGACGCATAAAAACCTAACCCACCATATACAAAAGGAAATAAAGGAAAAAAAAAAACAAAACAGAAACAGAAACACCCCTGTCAAAACAGTGGGCAAGTTTCCGAAACAGTGCAATTGGACGACCCCGTGTCCTTTAGGACGTGAAGTCAATCTGAGGACAAGGGTTTATACATATATAAAAAGGAAACCAAACGTCCAACCAACTCCACCGCCAGAAAAAAAAAACAAAAAAAAAACAAAAACAGGAACATCCATCAGGAGCCAAAAGGAGGAGACAGGAGACACCAATCACCCACCTATCCCAGCATGCACTACCCTCAAGCCCCGCCCCCCTTCCCTCCCCTCCTGTCAAAAAGAGCAAATGGATCCAGCACATGATCCATGCATGCAAACAACACACATTGACCTGTGCCACGCCACACACACACACACACACACCACAGACTCTGCTGAAAGATCCATAAGCATCACCCTCAACTCTGAACTAAACATCTGGGCTGCTGAGGTTCTCCGCACCATCTTCATTAAATCGTCATCATCATCGTCATCACCACCACGATTCATAAGTAAGAACAACAATTAACAACAAGAGCAACAACAATGCATCACCTAACTCTAAGAACAGTTAAGATAAGTCACGAAAAAAGTCTCTTATTTATATTAAACTCTTACAAATCTGATCTGAATTTATAAATGCATAAAAGGTGGGGTGGGAAAGGGGGGAGGGAATGCCCTCTGCTAACCCTGCCAAAGTCAACCTTTAGTACGCACAACTCAAAAAACTAGGTCCAAAAAAAGACCAGAAAAGGCCTTCTCCCACCTGTCTGTTAGACTAACTGTCGCATTTAACCTGTCAAGACGCACAAGCGTCCGCCTGTTCTCTCAGCCCCACCACCACCACCTCAACGAGGACACAAGGAGGTCACCCAGGATGCCAGAGGTTACCGTGGCAACAAGTGTGACTTCAAAGGTCCTCTTCCCGGTCTGCCACACAGAAAAAGGAGCACGATACTTGATTCTGCTACACACCACCGCCAGCTTATACAAGTCAGTAAAATCTACCGAAAGACGCTTATATAGATGTAAATATTTATATATATTTATATATGTGTGTAAATATAAAAAACTGAGGCATTTACAGCAGTTATCTCCTTGATTTCCCTTTACAATTCAGTGGCCTGCCATGAAACACACACTCACACATACACACTCGCACATATACACACGTGCACATGTACACACAATCACACCCGCTTGTAGCTAGTCTTTGCAGAACAGGAGATAGAGAAGTAGCAATGGGCAATGGCTACCCAGGTCACCTCGTTTGTAAAAGATTTTTTGAGGAGAAAGAGTTAAAACACAGTTGTAAAAAGGAACGAAAGAAAAGAAAAAAAAAAAAAAAAAAATCATTGTCATCACCTCTGAAAGTTCAAAACGCTCTGCGCACCCCAAACCTTTCCCCTGCCCGCCCGACCCCATAGACATTTGTGACATTTTTGTTGCTCCGAAGAGCTTGAGGTAAAAGTGGAGAGAGTCCTGCTTAGCTGAAAGAGGCAAAGCTTCACTTGCCAAGATGGCAGCTCTGTGTTGCTTGCGCTCAGTGTATCTTTACAAAAAGAAAAGAAAATCATAAAACGACAAACAATGACAATAATACATTTCAACATTCAAAATGATGAAATTAACTAAAAAAAATGGCTCAACTTGGGTTGTCCTATGTTTTGTGTGCGAGTGTGTGCGTTTGTGTGGGTTTGTGTGTATGCCTGAATGTGTGTGTGTGTTTTTTTTTCCTTTTTTAAGTTTTTTTTTTTGTTGTTTTTGTTTTTTTCTGTGTGCATTTAAAACCCAAAAGCCTTTCAGTGCTGGATTGCTGGTAGAACGGCGGTTCTGTTAGGACCGGTCTGCTCGGCTTGGACTGACGGCCTGTTTCGCTGGCTTACGGAACCTCTCCGTTACAGAAAAAGTTGCGCGCGCAAGACAGAGATAGAGAGAGAGAGAGATAGAGAGAGAGAAATGACAGAAAAAGGAGATAAACAAAGAGTATTTAAAAAGAGAGAAATGGTGCCCCCTGCTGGCTTGGGTCAGGCAAAGTACATGGTGTGCTGGGTGTCATAGTGAATCTGGACCGCCTTGGCCAAGGCCTGAGGGTCACGACCGTTACTCTGGCCCGAGACATGGCTGCCCTCCGCACTGTATGAGAAAAAAAAAAAAAAAAAAGAGAAAAAAAGAGAGAAAAATCAGTTGTCCGCTTTCAATAGAAAGGTGTACTTCTACTAATTTGAAATGCAAAAAAACTGGTAACTACCACCATGTTATTTTTTTTTTTCCAAATCTAAATTCTCCCTCTACTGTGGTAGGTCAGGGCAGGGCCCTGCACTTGCCCAGGTTGCTCACCTGTCGTGGTCTTTGTCCACTAGATGGTAGCGTGCCCGGAAGGCCACCAGGCGGGCGTAGTAGGCTGGCGCTGGGATGGAGACGGAGCGGGTGCAGCGCACATAGGTGTGGCACAGCTGGTAGGTGAGCAGCTGCAGCTCGTCCGCCGTGAAGCAGTTGTCATCCCACAGGACGTGGTAATGAGAGGGCCGACTGGTGCCCTGAAAAAGGAGCAGAGTGTGAGTTCCAGAAACTTCCCACCCAGCATAACACTGGAGCACAGAACATTAGTATACTGTACCTAAAAATTCTAAGCCATATTTTTTTTGCTCTCTCTCTCTTTTTAATAATATGTTATTAAATACTATATACATTCATAACGTTAAGGTATTTAAAAAGACAGAATTAAAAAAGAAAACGATTTCATTCAACTAAGATTCCATATGTCACGTGAGTTCACAGAAAATAAAATTGTGCTAATTTATCAGGTAATTAAATCTAAAGGATCTTTTTCTCAGAGGGTCTGGGAGGTGAGGTTCTGTTTCTTACCTGAATGCCCGCGTGGCTGCACAGGTAGAAGTCAAACTCAGACGGATGGGTGATGGTGCTGTCCACTGTGGTGCCTGCTGGAACGTTACCACTCTTCCCCACCTGCAGGGGGCAACAATCACACACAGAAAAGATGGGTATAACTTAAATAACGGGCATATTTCAAAAAATGTACATTTTAAATTTTGTTTTGAAAAAACAAAACACCCCTCATAACTACCGGTTTGCAATTTTTAAACGTTTTTGTGACACAAATGTGTGTACAATGACAAAACTTTCTATTTTCAAAAGCAATAATTACCATAAATGTAACAGAACCAACTAGCATTCAGCCTGAACAGAACTGAAAATATTCAGTCAAGAGTTCATCATCATCATTCCATTTAGTTTTTCCACACACAATGAACTGATGAGGGCGTTCACCAATCTGGACATTCATTCACCAAATATGGACACTAAGATCTCTTAGCCCAGGTCACCCACCCGCTCAGCTTTGTCGGAGCAGAAGAGACGAGTGTGGTGGCGTTTCTGCACCACTATGTAGGTGATACCGGGCCGGTAGTCCTCCTCCAGGCTGATGCAGGCCTTCCTGATGGCAATGAGCTCTGGCCAAGCAACCTGATGAAGAATATCAGTGCAGTGAGCAGTCAGAAGCTGCTGGTACACCCTCTCCTTAGTGCTCATACAGTACCATACACCAGAAAATATGCAACCACAGGTAGTTACTAACGATTAGCCTCACATGTTGCACACACCATCATTCACTTTCACATGCACGTATGCACACATGCACACACACACACGCGCCACACACATAATCTGTGGCATCACTTGTGGTCAGCAGACACTGTGTACAGTTCCGGTTACTGACAAACTTTGCATGTTTCACAAACTTAATAACATCCTTTTCAGAACAAGACTGTTTTGTCTTCTCCTCTCTGACCCCTTCAGCAACTCAATAACAGGCATTCATGCAACATGGAGCCCAAATCAAGAAGAAACACATAATAGTACAGCCACCTCCAGTCATATTCTCTCTCTCTCTCTAGCACAAATACACACACACACGCAGAGAAACACACATGCACAGGCACAAAAACACACACAAGCACAGAAACACACACAAGCATAAAACATAAAACACACACACACACACACACACACACCTGCTTCATCTGTCCCTCGGACACCCCTCCACGGTAGTAGATGATGCGCGTGGGCTTGAAGCGCGTGGACTTGTAGAACTGGATGAGCAGCTCGCGCACCATGTTGGTGAGGTCCTGGATGACCTCCTGGCTGTAGAGCTGTTCCTGGGCCAGGTCCTGTCGCGAGGTTTGCACGCGCACCGTGGCACAGTAGCGGCTGGGGTGACCATCCATGCTGCCCACCACCGCCGCGATGGACGGCTTCTTGCCGTCGCCCGCCGGCGGGTGGGTCACATCCGCCCCCAGGAAGATGACGGGCTGCTGGAACACGGAGGGCCTGAAGGGGGAGGGAGGCGATGAGATGTGGAGTCGAAAAGTCAACAAGTTGGTGACGCATAAACAAATGGTGTAATACACTCACTCTGGCACACACTAAGCTATAAATGCATCCATTTCAATGGTATGACAATCACATTGACAAAAGACACACTGAACACTATGGCTTACCAACTGGATCATGTTAGCCAACCCGCTACCTCTCCTGAGGAGTTAATTAGACTTATTGGTATTTACTAGCCTGGGAATACCCGTGCTGACCATGGCCGAAATCTTCACATGAATTTGGGAACCAATCACACAACGGGGAGAGATGGCAAGACGATGCGCAAACTTTTGGACAAACGAAACCTGAAATCACGTACGAGAAAATGCATAGGTGGTCCCCAGACTAAATCTCACGTGAGATTTAGGCTAGTGTTAACCAGGCTAGGTTTTTACAGTATAACGTGGGGAGCTTTAAGGGTGTACGGACCACTGCAGCGGTTGTCAAACTGGGATATAATTTCCCCTTTGGGGTCCTCACATCCATTCTAAGGGGTACAGAAAACAAATTTGTGGAGGGGTTCTTAGCTTTGGAGCAGCCTATATGTGGAAAACCATCCCCTATACAACATTACCATGTACCATTTAGCCTTAATATGCAGAGGTAATTGCGGTCAGTGGTGTAGGGCAGTGGTTCCCAAACATTTAACTGGCACGTACCCCTGAAATACGTGCACTGACTGGCGCGTACCTCCTGAAATACGTGCACTGACTGGCGCGTACCCCATGAAATACGTGCACTGACTGGCACGTACCCCTGAAATACGCGTACTACCAAGCACAGACAGCGGTAGCAATTAATACTTGGGTAATTCTTGCTAAATAAACTGTGGACACATATAATGGTACATCTCGATGTATTGGCAATTTGGTTGAATTGGGTATAGTTTGGCTGTATTGGGAATAGTTTGCATGTCTGTATATGAAGTTTATCTTTAAGATGGTGGGAGCTATGAACCAAGTCACAGGTTAATTTTGTGTACCCCCAAGAATTGATCCAAGTATTCCAGTTAGACAACCACTGGTGTAGGGGGTACTCAGTAGGACGTAGAATGTCTCAGGGGGTTCAAAGTTTGGAACCACTGGACTAGTGGGATCAATTAACGTCTTCCTGCTCACCTCTGATGGGGCACCAGGACGTTGTTGATGCCACCCAACTTGGCGTTGATCTTGAGGCAGAGGTTGGACAGGGTCTGGGGGGACGTCTTCACCACATTCTTCACCTGGACACACTGGGTGGCCATGCCCAGGAGCGTATCCCCAACCCGCTTCACCTCCGCTACAATGGACATGGGGCAGGTTAGGCTGAGCCAACAAAAATGTGCAAACACATGCACACACACACACACACACACGCACGCACGGATGCGGATGCACATCCACACACACACAGGAATCTCGACGGGATACTTGCCCTCTCTATTTATTTTTTTTATGATACTGATATTACACCATAGGCCTTATACAGCACTGCAATTTCAACTCCTGTGTACTGTACATAATGGTTTTGACAATAAAGCTGACTTGACTTTTGACTCAACACAAATGACACAAATGAGGGTGGAACATGAACTAACACTCACACACACACACACACACACACACACAAAGGAAGATCATTTCCAATGCCTACAAAAGAATACATCTTGGCTATACCTGGATCGGTTACAGCCACCCACCCACACATGCTTAAATTACAATAAAAACAGCGAGAGCAGTCGTGCCCTCTTACCGTAAACGGGAGTCTTTCCGGGCAGGATGACAACAATGAGCTGGAGGCCCACGTAGGACATCTTGAGGTGCTTGAACATGGGCTCTACACTGTCGGCACCCTGGGCATACTTGCAGAAGCACGGCTGGCCCTGAATGGGCATGCCAGCATCCTTTGAGATCTTTCTTAATTGGTCTGTGAAGCTCCTAGAGAGAGAGAGAGAGAGAGAGAGAGAGAGAGAGAGAGAGAGAGAGAGAGAGAGAGAGAGAAAAAAAGAAGAAAGAAGCTTAGAAAGAAGAGTTCATTTTACATCTTTTTCCTGCAAATGGTCTGCTTATCTAGCGTTTTCTTACCGAGATGAGCCTTTGCTTATGTTAATATGCAATTTCACTGCATGTCACTTACACCCAGTATGTGACAATATGCAATATCGATGTGACAATAAAATTTCCTTGTATTCTAAATTTGTGTTTTAAAAAAAAAAAAAAAAATCGATCTATAGCAGTGGCTGGGAGGAGGAAGCACTCACTTGAGTAGGTCTTCTCTGCACTGCTTCTGAGGGGCGAAGCAGGCTACGGCCCACACTTTGATCTCGATGCCGGCGTAGAACTGCTTCCCCCTCATGTCCCACACGCCCTGGTTGGGCGTCGCCACCGTTTTGTTCTGGGGAGAGAGTCCCTACACTCTTAGTGAACCCCTCGGTCTCCCCTGCGACTCGCTCATGCGAGCCAACCCCTGTACCCCCCTCCCCCCCCCCAACCCACAGAAAAAGCCCAACATTACCCCACATTACATATAGCACGGTTTAGAAACACTGTTAAGTCATCTGTTGAAAATATTGCCTCATCACATTTAAAAACAAAACAAAAAAACAATAGCTTTGTAGTTCAGTAGTTGGCCCTGCAAACTGGGAATGGGAGGGTGAGATTGCTTTATGAAAGAAGATTACACACTTGTTTCCACATTAAAATATATGACGGAGAAAGAGAGAGAAAATGCTTATGTAGTCATTTAGGAGCAAAGCAATTACTGAGTATATCCCAGTGTACTTCCCAGAATAACATCTTACTTTTATAGTTTGTTTAACACACCAACAGAAAAGAGAACCAAACAGTTCCAGTGTTCAGGGCTTCAAGAAATCGGCCAGTTTAAACTTTTTTTTTTTTTTTTTGAGAACGTAAACATTCACGTTTGTACAAGCCTGATTGACAGAATGCCCCGAAGACTGGACAGTTTGGCATGTAAATCAAACAGTATCATCATCATGTGTGTAGGCCAGTGATAGCATTTTTCAAAGCAAGCAAAATTACAGCAGTTTTTTTTTTTTTTAAAAAAGGCCCTTATGCCAAGACAGGTTTCCCAATCCCTTCATTGTCTAAAATGAAACATTGTTAGCATGGAGAAGCCAGACAGACCCTGTAGAAAGCAACAAAAACAGGCAGAAAATGCAGCTGCTTTTCTCTCATATGAATTCTGCTAAGACAGTTTTGGAAAGCTTTCTCAATAAGATTTTTCCATCCAAATTGTGTTATGTATATGTAATATTTTGGTGTTAAATTATTATTTATTTTTTTTTCCATGTGTATTATTTAAGTGCTTTTGTGCAAAAGGAGAAAAGCAGCTTGGCAAGATTTATTCCCCCAGGTTTCATTCACTCAGAGACAAAGATAAGACTCCTCCTTTAACCAGCCACACTCATTTCAACACATCTCATCTATGTAATACTGTGAACGCACTTAAGTTTAAAAGGATGCATTTTATTCACAAGTGAAATGGCAATATATTCATGATAAGCACACAAACATTTGTGTGAACCCAAATGACTTTTTTCCGGCCTGATAGAACCTGGTTAATAAGTAACCTAGTAGCTCCAGGGAGACAGTTTCGCTTTAGTAGGGAAAAACAATGTTGACACAAAAGTCAAAATGGCAAATGCAAATTTGTGTCCAGGCACACACAAAAAAAAATCCCTCAGAATTGTTCAGAGCAGAGGAGCCTGATCTTTGTCCTTGTCAGGTTAGTTAACCCAACATTCACACCCACACACACTCACACACTCACACACACACACCCCCAGCAGTAACCCCATCCCACCCGTACTCACCCTGCCCAGTGCCCCAGTACTCACCCTGCCACAGTCCCTCCCAGTGTCTGTACTCACCCGGCCCCCATACTGCAGCATGGGCGCTGGGAGGACCCGCCCCGTGACCTCCGTCATGTCGTTGTGCACGACTATGCCAAACTCTTTCAGGTAGGGGTCGGGGCCGCCCACCATACTGTTGCTTTTGACCTGGAGGATAGGGAGTCAGGGGAACTTGTGAGCAACGCTCAGAAGTAGCTTCCACATATCTTAGGCTGCGGACACACCAAAGGCAGATTTTGCAGGACGAGGCCGATATTCTCTGTTGTTTCTTATTGGAAGTGAGCAGATTCAGCGCCGATTATCTGCTCAAGGCAGAAAGCAGATTTTCCGCCTGTCTGCTCCGAGCAGAACGAGTAGAAAAAAGTTCT
>JASCQY010000068.1:5011487-5027829 GCA_030264315.1 Sardinella tawilis
ACACACACACACACACACACACACACACACACACACACACACACACACACACACACACACACACACACTCACACTCCAGGACAACATATACTTGCGTTATTAATCTCTTCGACTTGTCCCAAATAGCGACAGTACTTCCAACCCCCCTCTGTATGTGTGAATGCTGCTGGCATCACTCAGGATGAGTTCCTGTTGAAAATGGAGGAGGAAGACTTTGACAAAGTCATTCAGGTCAATCTCAAGGTAAAACTCTTGCACCTGTGGCGCTATAATTTGCATGATGTGTCTGCGAATCACATAAAGGCTTTGTCATTCCTCCACGTCTTTCCATTTTTTTCTCCTCATTTGCATCCAACCTCCCCAGGGGACCTTCCTTGTCACTCAAGCTTTCTCGAGGGCCATGGTAGCAGCAGGAGTAGCTAAAGGCTCCATCATTACTGTGGGCAGCATTGTGGGCAAGGTGAGTGAGTCATCCTCACCAAGGCTGCCCATGTCTTGAATAGCCTGCATGGAGACAGTACAAAGGAGAGTTACTGCAACCAAATGATTGAGTAGCCAGCATAGAGACAGCACAGAGGAGACTGAATCCCAATGTTTGACTAGTTGACTTGAGGAGATTGACTGCATCCCAATGTCAATGTATGTGAGTCACTTAAGTCTATACTGCAATACTGTAGTATGCAGTTTAAGCAATTAGGAGTTAGGACTCAAAGGATTCGGGTTAATGGAGACTTAGGATTCGTGACTCACAGGTTAATTTATTGATCCGAGTGAGTCAGGAATTGCTGAGCTCTAGTGTCTACCCTACAGTAAGCCCTTTTCCTGGATCCCCAGACTCAACTGATATGAATCAGCCTCATGATTGGCTAATTCATGCCAGTGACGTCTTTGAGGGTTCAATGCTTAGGCGTGTATGTGTGTTGTAATGTATTGTGTTACACTGGTCTTCATTATGATGTAGGTCTGGCCCTATTGCATTATAAAATACCATTAACTATTCATAGAGGGATCATAGCCTTTCGAGTGTGAAGGTCAGGGCCTTATCATTCTACTGCTGTGTTATGTGTGTGTGTGTGTGTCTGTGTGTGTGTGTGTGTGTGTGTGTGTGTGGTGTTATCAGATGTTTAATGCATGCGGCTTGTGCTGTCATAGGTGGGTAATGTGGGCCAGGCTAACTACTCTGCCTCGAAAGCTGGCGTCCAGGGCCT
This sequence comes from Sardinella tawilis, assembly GCA_030264315.1. Classification (NCBI taxonomy): domain Eukaryota; kingdom Metazoa; phylum Chordata; class Actinopteri; order Clupeiformes; family Clupeidae; genus Sardinella; species Sardinella tawilis. The sequence goes on from JASCQY010000068.1 coordinate 5,012,696, forward strand.
CACCAGAACAGCTGCCAAGGAGCTCAGCAGGTGAGAGACATCCTTGGTTTGCTTTGTTTGTTGTTGTTTGTTTTTAATGGAACACCAAGTCATACTCAGCCGTACATAATTTAACTAACAGTAAGCAGGTTTGAGGGTGAAACTACTCTCCAAATTTTGGGTATTGACGGTTGATTGGTTTCACCATAGCAAAGAATTTTATCCAGTACATGTTTTTGTGCAATACCTGACTAATTTATCAGTAGGAGAACAGTAAAAAACATAATTTGGGCTGAAAAAAATGACAATTACATTTTTTGGCATGGCACTGTTATTCTTCAGACACAACAGGAAGGACAGGAATTGTGTGTGTGTGTGTGTGTGCGTGCGCGCGCGCGCACTGATTTCAAAGTGGGTGTGTTTGTCGCTCTTCAGATTTGGCATCCGGTGTAACTGTGTCCTACCAGGCTTCATCACCACACCAATGACAGACAAAGTGCCAGACAAAGTGATCAGCAAGGTACACTAGAACCCCCCAAAATACTGTTAAGCCGGGTCCACATATGTCGCTTCTCTTTACTCGCTTCTCGCTTCCTCGGCCAAAAGTTAAATGAATTTTAACTCAATATCGGCGATATCGCCTCGCTTGTACTCTTCTCGCCTGTCCAGGCGTTCCATCGCTGGAACACATAAACATTCTATTGACTGATATCGCTCAGCTAGTAGCGAGTGGTGACGTGTGTGGACGCAGCTTTACTCTGAAAGTCAAGAAATATCAGTTATGGTGATTCATCTTTTGTGTGGCTGGTTTTGCATTTTCAAGATTATGATGTTAGAGAAAACAAAGGTTTTCTAACATGCTGTGTCAATCACACTTATCAAATGTTTGTTTAACCCCACCACCCCTCCCTCAGTCACTATTATACTGTAGAGGCTCAACCTTGTTACTAAATAGTCTTATAGTAACAGTTTGTCGTTCGTTAAAGTGGAGTGTTAAATTGTCGTCTTTTTTCATTCTTCCTTGTAGATCACTTCCCTTGTGCCTTTGGGGAGGATGGGAGAACCTTCAGGTAAGATCAGACCTTTCTGTTGTCAAGAAAACAAATCCACTAGGCCATATGACTGTGTAATAACATGGTAAGAACAAACCTGTCATCAACAATACTAATCCACTGGGCCATAAGGCAGTATATTAATATGGCAAGATCAGACCTCTCTGTCAGCAATACAAATCCACTAGGCTATAAGGTGGTATATTAACAGAACAGGATAAAAAACAACAGTATCAATACACAATAAGCCTGTTTTAGTAGCAGATTTAGCTTATGCTAAACTGCTTTATGTCTGTCTCTGTTTAGAGGTGGCTGATGTGTGTGCTTTCCTTGCATCGGATGATAGCCGCTATATCACTGGAAGCTGTATTGAAGTCACAGGTAAAGACATAATTGTTTCTATCCAGGCCGTTTTGACAAGAGAAATGAGGACACAGTTGGAATTTCTTTTTAGTCTGTTAGTCCATGAATTGTATGATGTTCTAATGACTAAGAGTTTTCAAACATACAGTATGTAGTGTAACATATGTAGATTTGTAAACAAGCTTAATGTCTGAAATAGTCCAAAAAATATAATCAGGTAATCTGAGATGGAAAAACCTATTTGTTTCATTGTCAACATTTCTGTTTGGAGCAGCTGAAAGAAGTAATTGCAACAGTAATTATGTTTAGCTTGTGATTCAAGTCATCGGTACACAGTACCCACAGGATAAATCTATTCTGGTTTAGACACCTGTTACCATCAAATATCTGCAGCCAAATTACATCTTACATAAATAGACTTATGTACATATAGCCTTAAAAGCCAAAAATAAGGTAACTTTAATTCTGTAATAGGGAATTTGAAATGAATGTAGAATTAACCATGCAGACTGCCATCAGGCGGAATGATCTCTCGCTCTTTGTTTCAGGAGGGCTTTTCATTGGTTAAGTCAAGACCACACGTGGAGAATGACTGCCATTAGGCCTTAATTTTGGATATGTACATAAATGACATTATGATTTGCACTATGCTACTTGTATTATATTAACAAATGAAACTACTATATTTGTATGTCATTGATCAACTTTTATAAAATAATAAAAAAAAAAATACATATTACAATCTAATAACCACTGGCAAGTGTACCAGTATCTTATATGCTGATATTACTTTTTAAAGTACTGCTTCAATAGTTTTACACTTTAGGACAGACGTACAGAGATTTAAACACACACACACACACACACACGCACACACACTCACACTTACACTGTATTAAATATCATTGCAACAAGAGACACTAGTGTACAGGCTGTAAAAGTGCGTCGGCGTGTGGTTTAATGGGAGACTTTGAACAGAAACAAAAGGACAGTAAGCTCAGACACACATTAAAAAAAAAAAAAATCTCAGACTGTGGAAACATGATCAGAAGCCAAAGCAGAGAAGACTGCAGGGGCAACCAGAGAGAACACAGAAGGTGAGAACTGTCTAAGGTTTCAGATTACTTGTTGGAAGCTGTGTACTCGATGGTGCACTGAGGCTACTATGTGAAATGTATTTCCAGTCATCTTGACTGCTGATCTTGGAGGATAGCGAACGCCTGATTTGCTGACTGCAGTGAGAAAAAGGAAGCGATATATTTATTCAAAACACAAAACCATAATAATGTCCTATGCAACATGCATTCAGCCCAAAGCAAAGGTTGTGACAAGTTCCAAGCAGATTTAGGGGGGAAAATGAACAAAGAAGACAAGCAGCTCTTTTTAAAAAGATGATATATTACAGAAACAGAACTTTTAAAAATTACTTACAAACATTATAAAATATTTTTTCTCTTTTCAGCACCATAATTTGATGAAACAGATGTCTGTTTTTTTTTTTCATTTCAAATAAAACAAATAAAAAATGCATCCTCTGAAAGGCTCTCTAGTGAAAACCACACGAACAATTTTATTTCCCCAAGTTAGCTTTTCATTGGTCATCCCTCATCCCTATAATATTACAAGAAAATCAAACACAAAATTAAAAAAAATAATAAAATAAAAATTAAACAACATTGTATTTCACCATTGCTTTAATTAATTATATTACAATGTCTGGTAATTGTTCCCCCTATCCCACCCTTTCATGTGCTGTCTCTTCCCCGCTGTGGTCCCACATCCTTGTGATCATGCACTCTTTGTTTCCATTGCACCCCTACACGAAACCTCAACGTCCCACAGAAGCCCAGCCAAACCTCGCCGTGACAAAAAAAGCCTCTCAAGTCCACTGGTAGGATTGTCATTGTGAACTGTGTGATCTTTGGAAAGAGACTACATCAGAAGATTAATAGTAACAGGCGCTGTTAACATGCACAGACCATTGAGCACCATGAGCATTGCACAGATAACTCAGATTAGGTTTTAATGTATATATTTAATTGATTTATGACCCATCAAGTGAAAACTACAGGTAATAAATACAAAACGAAATACCACATTTTTTTTCTTTCTTGAAAACGGCAGAGATTGATAGGATTTCGAGCACCCTGTTCTGTTCATTGCTTTTAAAATAAATACAATAGAATATCAGTATCTCTGTACAAATGGTTTGTAATGCACAGTCCAGCCAACAAAACAAAACAAACAAAAAAAAATTCACTGTTGACACGAAAGGGTGGCATAATCAAACAAGTGTTCATGCTGAACACTGTCTCCTTTGGTAAAAGTAGCACCTAGCAACACAGTTTTTGTTTGTGTGCTTTTTTTTTTTTGTTTTATTCACTGATACACAGAAAAAGATGAAGTACCAAAGAGAGCATACATACACATTTTACACCTCAGGCTTGATTGATAGTCTCATACCAGTTGTGCCTGGCAAAGGTTCAGATGTTATAAGCCACTTTCCTCTACCTTCCAAAACATCAATACTGGATTGGTACGATGGCGGTGGTGCTCAAGCCTCGCCTACAAACTGCAGCCGTTAACTGAACAATGGCAACTTTAATCAACTCTACTGCAACAATACATGTACTGCAAACACATTCAGTACATTTCACCTCCCTTGGGCCCCCAATGCATGCAGTATTATAAACCCAATAAACAGTCATTAAGTACAGAACACATTGCAGTTAGGACGAGATTGTTTTTATTACTGTTGGGGTGGATAAAATGGGCTTTTTTCCTCAAAATTGGGCTAACAGCTGTGCCAAACGTATCCTTCTTACCTCTTGTCATTGGAAGAAACTCCCTGGGGACATAACCAGATGCAATCACACTGTTAAGGTCTCACACAACAGCACAGATCAATCAGGCGTGTCACTGAAGATGTAAGAGGAGGTTCCTGTCAACACACTGTAGGTCATATTTTGTCATCATTGTTCCTGCTTGGCATTTCCTGCTTTGGTGGGCATTTTATTTCAGTTTCCCTTTTCCTTAGTCAGATTTTTCCCTCCTGTTTGTCAGTTGACAGGTGTCCATTGTCAGCTGGCGAAACTCCCTGTACTGTTATTTGGGTTTGCGTTTGAGGGCATCCATGTTTGCGTTTCAAGACACAGGACGTGAGGCACGGGAAGAGGGCTGGGCTTTTTTGTTTTGTTTCTCGATGAGGCTGGGTGCTGAGGGGCAAAGCAAAGAGGTAGAGAGGGTGAGACGCCTCGAAAAAGAGAATCAGCGGGGAGGGGACAGGACCGAAAGGTGGGGGGAGGAGAGGTCTCCGAAACCTGGGGAAGGGCATCGGGGAGGGTGGAGAGCTTGGGGGTGGGGGAGGGGGGTGGGGGTGGAAATGGATGGTCGCTGACTCTTTTGGTTCAGCCACTCTTTATTAGGTAAGAACACAGTTCTAACTCGGAACGCTAGAACACTTTTTTCCCTCACAGTCCATCTTGGATCTCCTCCCTGCGAGTGTGTGGCCGTGTTCTACTCTTCTCTTCTCGTCCGTTGGTCTTTGGGAGTCGTTTTCCCTGGGCATGTTCTTGAGTGAGTGCAGGTCTGTTTAACAACAGATCTTGTGTATCTGTATGTATGTGTGTGTGTGTGTGTGTGTGTGTTTGTGAATGTGCGAGTGTGTGAGTGTGTGCATTCCACATCTTTAACTTAAAAAAAAAAAAAAAACACTGAGCATTCATATTGGCACATCTATGTGGTTGTATCAATATGTGTTGTATAAGTGCATGTCTGTGTACGTGTATGTGAGTGAGTGCGTCAGTTTAAGTGTCTGTCTGTGTGCTTTGAGTGTGTCGATGCTTGTGTTCCCCTCTCTCTCTCTCTGCATGTGTTTTAACCCAGGAAGCAGACGGGTCCCACTTCAAAGCCAAATTTCTGGTTACTCTCCCCAAAGTCTGAGATCTTCATGTCCAGGAGGGGGAGCTGTTCCACCTGAGGTGTGTTCACCTCCAGCACCGTCCTGTCGTTACCCTTACGATACTGCAGGTAAAGAGCACACAGAAGAATTTTAGTTACTTCAGTTATTTCAGTTTAATTACGTCCTTTGCTAGTTACTTATTTTAACAATTACTTAAATGATAATGGTAGTGACTGAACCATAGCAGAATAATGGTATAGTTAAGCTAGGGAACTTCACTTGATAAAGAGCTGAGCTTCTCTTAAGCATTTTATTTCAGAGCTCTCGATGTGACTAAAACGGCTATGAATCACTTTCTTTTGTTTCTGTTATTCTAGCTGAGGGATTTGTTCTTCTCTTTCTCCAAGCTAGCATTTTGAGTTTAGCCCTACCGGCTCATGAAGCAAGCAATAACTTTCTTACGTCGTCATTTTAAGGAGCGTCAGGACCTTGTTACTTGTGTGTTGTGTTACTGTCCCTGTTGGCTTGTGGGTACATACCGAGCAACCGTCCTCGAGAGCCTTGATGTAAGGGCTGGTCTCGAAGGCGAGCTCCTCTTCGTTGGCGCCCTGGAGGCGCAGCGCCCGCTGGTACTGGTCCTTGTCCTTGGTAGTGCGGTCGGCCCAGGCCACGGAGCGGTGGCAGTGGTAGGTAAGGTTCTGGCGGGCCTGGACGCTCAGTAGCCGCAGGAAACCCAGCTGGACAACGCCCACAGGCTCGCCAACGGAGTCGATGTACGTGAACTGAGACACATGGGGAAAAAAACAAACATTCATTCAGAAGGATCCTCTTTGGCTAATCTATTCCTTTTGTGTGTAATAATTCTTAAGCAGAACTGGACTTTCAATGGGCAAGATTGTTTTAATATGGATATACCAATTTAAAATTAGGGGAAAATTGCAAAGTGGTACTGAAATTTTCATTATATTCTGTACAATGACAATTGGTTTTAAATTCTGTTCTGTTCAACTCTTCTCTGTCAGTGTTAGTGGTACTGGTAAACTAGAACTCTTACCTTGCTACCCTTTGAGAATTTACTGTACCAGGAGCCAGGAGTCTCCTTGGCCCAGGAGTTCATTTTCACCTGGCAAAAGGCAAAAATGAGAGCATTCAGTTGAGTACATCAATAATAAGCATAACCACTTTAAGAGGAAAAAAAGATTGCCTACGCAGGCTGAAGATTTAGTGACGTCAAAGACTATTATTCAAGTGCTATAGCTGGACAGTTGATTTTATGGTTTACAACTTTACAGAGCTTAGACTTACGTTCTCCACAGCCTTGCTTGGGTAGAGACATGTCTCTCCACCTGCTGTGAAGTTGCAGTAAACCTTGAAGGAATCCCGAGAGCAACCCTGGTTGGGGTCAATCCAATACTCTCCTGAGGGGGGCACCAAAAAGACAGCTCGGTAAAATAACTATGGTGATGTCTATTATGGGATGTGCTAGAATTTGATATATGGTTTTGATAGACTAAATTACTTTCACAGCTACAGCTGATTCACCAAGGGTTTGAGATGTGCCTTTTAATATCTGTCACTTGTCTGGACACTACAGTCGCATAGCAACCTGTGCTACTGTACTACTACGACTATATCTAAACATCTCTGCAGTCATGGCTTGTACTGTACTTGTGTATTGCTGTACAAATGCACGAGCACAGCGTCTAATCACGCTAACCAGCTTATTGTCTTTGTTTTGTCATCTAGATCATTCACTGATGTCTAGGTCAACAGAAAAGAGGATAGTGTTGTGCTCAGATAAGGTTTTGAATTGTGTGTGTGAAAACTGTTTAATGAATGAAATGAGAGGTTGACGCATACTGAATGACAAGAAAAAAAATCTTTGCAAAACTGAGGTACGTTTTAGTCGTAGTCTATATGCCGCTATGTCAGTCCGGCAGAAACTGACGCGACTTAGGTCTGTTGACCTTGTTTCATGAATCCTAAAACAGATGCCTGCATTGCCATACCGTCTTTGTACTCTGGCTGGCTGAGCATGAGGTCCTGGCAGGTACGGGCGGGGCTCTCCTGCGTTCCCAGAGGGAAGCGCATGGCATCGATCTCCTGGCGCAGGGAGTTGAGGGAGCCGTAGATCTCCTCCATGCCCTCGTTGCCCGTCAGGAATTCAGCGCCAGTGGCGTCAGCTGCTGTGCCGTCCGAGTCCGAGACCATCTGGCTGGCATCGATGGAACGCTTGGACTTCTTGGGGATCTGGATGGGCAGTGGCTGGATGACATCACCTGGTGGGCCCTACATGTCAAGCAGAAGGGGAAGGAATTCAATAATGTCAGTGATGTAAAATGTTTTGTTTGGGCATCTGGTGACAATTCTAACTCCAACAAACTAATTCTAACAAAAAATACAATTCGACTTATAAACTTGGTATGACACTTGGCTTTTACTTGGATAACGTTTATGTGCTTTGGATTTTTTCTATACATTTATACCTTTATCTTTACATTTATTTTGTGTGTGGATGTCTTGACCATAACTTACAGGAGGTCCAGGAGGTCCTTGTACACCCTTCTCTCCCTTGGGGCCAGCACCACCCTAAAACACAGGACACAAGCGTTAGCTTGGGCTAACACAGTTAGCTTGGGCACACATCATCACAATCGAATAATTTGGTATAACCTCAGTCAAGACCATTTGACAATGAAACTAAAGGAGAAGTACTTACAGAAGCACCTTTAGCACCCTTGACTCCTCTGGGGCCCTGCGGACAACAGGAAGGCACACAGACAATGAGAAGACGGCACATCAAAAACGCTTTACAGCCATTTGAATCTGCCCTAGAATGTGCGAGTCAATCAGACCCAATGTGATTAGGACACACACCCACCCAGTCCTGCTTGTTACGGAAACGAGGGCAGATGTCTACACCCAAATGACCTTGTCATGGAAATAAGGACAGATTCACACTTTGGCCTTTGTCCACTCTATTGCGACCCTTGAATGACCGCCATCAACAGTGAAACAGGTTTGGTTTGGGAATGGGCCATAGGGAGTTCAGTTCACTCAAACAAAAGGAGTAGATATTCACTGTCAAAGAAAATCTGTCTAGGGAGAATGTAAATTCAGACCATTTGATACATACAGTACTATGGCCCATCGAAACCTGTGAGAACACAGCCACTGTGTGACAATGGTAAAAGGAGGTGAGCAGGCAGGGAACTGCAGTTGCTACCTCACTTTGTTAACAATTTGCAATGCCAGAGCCTTGCTATGATATTTTGCTTGTATGCTATTTTTTCATCATTACAGGGACAACATTTTTTCCCTGTAATGACAACATTTTTTCCCTGTTTTTACATTTTTCAAACACTTGTGAGGAGAGATCTATTCTATAACCCAAAATGTTGTGCAGTAAATAAGAGAAATGGAAACTTACAGGGAGACCAGCAGGACCAGCAGGGCCAAGAGGTCCAGTTCCACCAGGCATACCCTACAGGAAAGCAGATCACAGAAAAAAGATGCATTTATGCTTCACCTTTTGCATGTCTTTGACAGCCTATGGGATACGACTAACTGAGAATCTCTGAAGCAGAAATATGCTAATGCTATCAGGGCCTAAAGATCCAGTAGGACCAAACCCTACATGTCAAAGGTAATGTCAAAGAACTTCAGTTCAACTGCACAAGACATGACGTATGGGACAGATTAGATACAGTTATCAAGGTAAGACACACCTGGCCGGGTAAGCCCAATGCCACACTAACCTAACAGTTGTTGACTGTACCTTAAACATAACTGAATAACTGCATATCACTCCAAACAGAGCCAAAGAAGCTCCACTGGTGCATGATTTAGCTTTTGTCTTTAGAGAGCACAACTAGTGGTGGTAGGCACAGCGATGGCGGGAGTCACTCACAGTCTCTCCTTTGGGTCCAGCTGTTCCCTGGGGTCCAGCAAGTCCTCTGTCACCTTTCTCTCCCTGTTCACCAGGAGGTCCAATCAGACCGATCATACCTGGGTGTCCCTTCTCTCCCTTGGCACCGGGGTCTCCACGGAGACCAAGCAAACCTGGGGGACCCTGGGAAAGAACAACATAAGCGTTGAATGAAACCATACAGTAATTAGACTTACATTCCCAACTGTCTTTGGCCATTATCTGAGTCTTTAAAATGATTAATTGATTAATTAGTTAACTTACAAGAGGTCCAGGAGGTCCTTGTTGGCCAGCAGGGCCTGGAGAGCCTTGTTCACCCTGGAAGAGAAAAGGGAAAGCATTTGATTACCTTTTACTGAAGACATGATGTAAAAAGTTTATAGAGAAATGAAATGGATAACTGGCCTGTGCTATTGTGCCTGTACCTAGGATTCCTTAGACTCCAATCCCTTATAACATTGTTTGTTCTTAAGTGAGCTATAAATAACACTGAATTAAATTAGTCTGAATTACTTTATTCTGCAGAGCGCAGAGCACATTCCATCTACCTCTCAGGGTAAAGAGAGAAAGGATCGTGGGCCAAAGTATTATAATCTCAGCAACAGTTGTTTCATTCAAACATTTCCTGTTCAACTGCTTTAAGACTCAGGGAGGTCTGTTCACACCGAACTATTTTTACCGGGGGGGTTATTTGAACCTGGAAATAAATAACAGCTCTGTGGAGCAAGAGAGACGTGCAGATTGTTCAGCAGCCAGCTGTGATAGCCAGGGCTGCCCAGTCCAGTGTTCCTGGAGGAGGATGTGACAGGCTAACAAGCATAGTGTGTCATCATACCACTGATCCAGGAAGTCCTCTCAGACCCTCAGTTCCTGGTTTTCCTGGGGGACCCTGAGCTCCGACGGGGCCAGTCTTTCCTGGGGGTCCTTTGGCACCTGAATCTCCCTAAGGCAGATGAAGATTAAACATAACAGTGTGATTCACCTGGTTTAAAACTCTGATCAGTATTGTCTGGGTCAATCCTCATTTATCTACTCTAAGAGAGGTTTACACTAGCAACTATATAACTATGTATTGATACACTATAGACCGTTTCAGGTTCTAGTTCCATAGCTGGTGCCCCAGGACTTCCTGTTTAACATTCCATATGTTAATGTAACAGGAAGTAGTTGGGGACCAAGATAGAATGTTCAAGCATTGTTTTGTCCAGCTATGGAATGACTTACAGTTATAACACTAGCATCCACACTGACCAATGATAAGTCAAGTCTCTCCTCATTACATTAGTTATGGTGTATGTGGTTTTTGCCATATATAGTCATTGCAGTTATCATTCCTGATGTTAAAGGCCCCTTTAGAAACAGTAACTTGCAGGGCATCAATAGAGAGCAGGGGTCACTTACCTTGGCTCCCTTCTCTCCCTGACGGCCCTCTGGTCCTCTTGTTCCGGCAGGACCCTGGCCATTGAACAATCACAAGTTCAAGATGATTAACCATAGGCAAACAATGGACATGAGTAAGACCTGTTTCAAGACCATTGTTCAATATCGCACACACAATACCCACCCTCTTTCCAGGAGGCCCGGGTGGTCCATTCTCACCAGAAGGTCCAGGAGAACCCTTGATTGGGATGGAGAAGAGAAAACGGGTCCCCAAATAATTACACATCATCATTATTGTGATGAAATACAATTCATTGAGACTACTGGAGATAAAATGCATCATATTCAGTCTACCAGGGTTTTTCTGAATCTGCATTTTACAGGCATTTTATTGCTGCATGACTAAAAGAAGTGGGTAGAAGAATTGGTGCATTTCTACTCTGGACTGTATTGAACCTCATCCACCCAGTGGGAAGATTTTTGTTTCTGCCTGCCAGATACTTCATGGGTCTGACAGGGTCTGAAAGCATCTAAGCAGTAACCATGGTAACTACAAAGAAAAGGACCTCAGCTGCTCCTGGCAAAGGTTTTTTTTTTAAAAAAAAAACAAAAAAAAACAACAACTCAAAAACAAAAGAAGAGATGGTTACTCACAGCCTCTCCTTGTTCACCGTCCTCTCCTCTCTCTCCTTTAGCTCCATCAGCTCCCTAGAAAAGACCAAATGCAGGACCTTCAGGCTTCTGTCTCTTTTTCTGGTTTGATTTGATTTGATTTTACCATGTTCATACAGCCAGCATACATTAACTTATAGACTGAAGTCTACCTGAACTAAATAGCTTGACAATTATTTACATTTACATCTGGGGTTTATCCAAGTTACATCTTACATGCCATTATCTGAAAACATCAGCACACTGGCTCATGTGATGGCAGCATGATAGCAGTCCATTATTGATTGACTGAATGACTGAATTGATTGTACTCACTCTTGGGCCAACTTCACCAGGGGGGCCAGGATCACCAGGGAAACCAACAGGGCCCTGAAATCAGATTTGACATGTCACACTTGCACATACTATTAACTGCAGTTTTTTTTTTTGCCAAAAACTGACATGCATGGCTATCATCACTCACAGGGTTTCCTTTGGGTCCGTCATCTCCGGTGGGTCCTCTTCCGCCTCCTGGTCCAGCAACACCAGGCTGTCCAGACTCTCCCTTCTCGCCACGCTCTCCACGAGGACCCTGTCATTGGACAGTACAGGTGTCACTCATGCATCTGATTGGATGTAGCATAGGTCAGGTATGGGTGGGATGATGGCATTAGACAGTTACCTTCTTTCCTGGCTCTCCGCCAATTCCAGGTGGACCAGACTCACCAGGCTCTCCCTGTCATTGAAATACATTGTTGGTTAATCTATGGTTCAGTCATTGTGAAAACTCTTAACTTTCAATGAGCTATGCTTGACACATGAACAGCTACCATTGGTTGTGTATTAATAACGATAACGTTATAACGATGACTCCTTCACTCCTCAATAACTTTACTGATATTACTACAGGGGTTTCTATGTAAGACACAGTGCCAAATTACTGTATGTGTTTCATGCATGCTGACTATACCCGCAGGGCACACCAGTTATTACAAATGAACGTATCCAATTTGAACTCAAATTATTCCTTTAATCATACCTTCTCTCCCTGAGGACCTGGGTTGCCAATACCTCCTGGAGGACCTTGAGGACCCTAACGAGGAAAAATAGATGGTGTTAGTAGGCATCAACAATATTCAATTGGTCAAAACAATTACAATTCCTGTAAATTACAACAAATACGCATTGTATTCTAATTTACATTTAATTTCCTCATATGCATTATGTATCAAACAAAATCATGCAAAAATTTTAAGAAATATTTCTTTTATTAAGAAATATACTGTAATTGGTCTGAATGAAACCATCACATTGGATTCTTTCAGTAGCTGACAGCATGTACCATTGTCACAATGCTGACATGAACAGGGCAATTCTGAGATCATGTACACATTAAGCCGGTTAAATGTAAATTCAGTACGTCATTGTATTTAGAAGTCTCTGTCTTCGCTGTACACACCACAACGCAAAGCAGTAGTTTTCAGATTTATCCACCATAGCGATCGTATTCAAAATGCATCATTTTGGGTTTTGAAATTCTCCATATTAAAGTGGACGGGAGGGGTAAACGGATACATTATTATGCATATTCATAATTACCCAGTTTACAGGGTCTCAGATTGCACTTTTAAACAAGCTGAATTCCCATGAGTACAGTAGGTTTAAAAACTACAACTAAAATGATGAGTCCAACACAGAACACATCATTAGCTTACACCATCCTTGCTGACTATAAATGGAGAATAAGGGGATGATTTTCTATATTGCAGCGATAGGATTACTATTTTAGCTCAAGTGTGGCTCTGATCCCCTATGACTATATACTGGGCTGAGGTCACAGGCCTGCACACGGGCCCTATGTTGTCTCATGTTTAAAAGTGATCTAATGCCAGACTTTGGGGTCTGATTCACCACTTCTGACAACCAGTTTGGTAGTCCCTGCTCCGGCCTACTTCTTCCTAGCCTTGGGTCCGTTTCCCAAAAGCATAGTTTCTAACCATGTAAGTTACTATGTTGGTTGCAATGCAATTTTCCATTGCCAACCAACATGGTTGCTAACTGGTTAGCAACTATGCTTTTGGGAAACGGACGCCTTCTTAGCCTGAACTACCATGCAAAGCCAAAGCAATACATAGACAGTCATAACCATCAGAACATATGCAACGGACACGGGGTTCAAGAAGTTAGGAGACTTACATCTGCACCGTTGGGACCAGCTGGTCCACGGGGTCCTGGAGGGCCAGGAGGTCCCTGTAGAACAGGACACAAACACATAGAGCTGAGTTACTGTAGGCAATGCTATTAACTCCACTGTGTATAGATCTCAACAAATAATCAGCTCTGCTGTTGTGGTGGGATTTGAGCTGAATTTGTTGATGGTGTGTCATTAGAGAGTACCAGTGATACATGGATGGGTGACATGTATGTGCTTGAGATCCAGAGATACAAAGATTAGGCATTTTAAGAGTTGCAGCTCACCATTGGGCCAACATCTCCTGTCTCTCCCTTCTCTCCAGATGGGCCAGGCAATCCCTATAGAGGAAAAGAAGAAGACCAGTTTAAAACAAACATTTAATATATATGCTAGAAGATTTTAAAGTCATGGATGAGAATAAATGCTCTGGGTGAAAGTAAATGTCTACCTGCAGACCAATAGGACCTGGGGGTCCTGGGAATCCTCTTGTTCCTTCATCTCCCTTGGCTCCAAAGATACCCTGCTGACCCCTGGCACCAGTCTCACCATCAGCTCCCTACCAAAGCACACAGCGGGACAGGGATCAGATCTGGAACTATATGCACCAGCTTCCATACAAACTAGTGGTGACAAACATGTACCGGCTTCTATACAAGCTAGTGGTGACAAATAGGAACGCAATCCAAAATGGTTAAGCAGAGTCATTAAGATGTCAATTTCATCGTCATACTTACAGCAGCACCAGGCTGGCCAACCGGACCAATTGATCCTGGTGGACCAGGAGGACCCTGTTGAATACAGACATAGTTTTTTTTAGGGACAAGGAATATGGGCAAAGACAGACTTCACAACACAGGATGATAAAATATGCTTGAAATACACAAAGTGACAGACGGAAGTTTTACTCACCTGCTCTCCCTTGGCTCCCTTAGCACCCTTCTGACCATGCTCACCAACCTCACCCTGTGGGAAAACAACGCATTTCTCACATTAATGCACATCATAAAGACATCACTTCAGAACCAGTTTCAATGGGGTCACATATGACAGTTCAGTGTAGTTTAATCGGGCCACGTATGATAGTTCAATTGGACAACATATGGTAACGGCATTAGGGGATAAGGAAAGGGGTCAAATGAATCACTGGCCTTGTCTCCATCTTCTCCGGTAACTCCTGGTGGTCCAGCAGGGCCGGGCAGACCCACTGGGCCTTGGAGGCCATCACGACCAGCAGGGCCCATAGGTCCTTTCTCTCCCTGAGGGGGACAGAAGGAGTGAAGTTACTCAGAGGAATAGAGTTAAATCTTGGTTGAGTGATATGGACATACAGTATGCGATCAACACTCCTGTCAACTTGTCAATTAGCCTTTTAAATGTACTCATACTTGAGACAGTAACACTTTAAAGGCCTAGAATGCCTTGGTGAAGAGAACAAATCAATTCATGGCTTATAGCGTAACAGATGCTGAGACAGAGTAAGCCATAGCAAAGGCAAATCAAAATGATTCATAAATTAATGTTGTTGTGTACAGAGGGCAAACTTACGGGCACTCCCTTCTCTCCTGCAGCTCCGGGTGGTCCCTGGGGTCCTGGTCTTCCTGGGGGTCCGATTGGGCCTGCTCCACCTGCTGAGCCCCTCTCACCTGAAGATCCCTAAGGTTGTGGAAGTGTCGTTTAATGACCATC
>JASCQY010000068.1:5040220-5057243 GCA_030264315.1 Sardinella tawilis
CACTCAGTATAGGATGTTTCAAAAAAAGCCATTAACCAAAGCAGTGAAAATACCCAAAAGTTAGGGTATGTTAGGTATGTTACTGTTGGTATATTACAAAGAGTCAACATGTTACGTGACATAAGTAGAGTGAGGCATTAACAGACAGTGGATAGAAAAGCATGTAAGTTGTGTGTAGGCTGGGCCAGGTAAAGGTACACTGTATATGACTCACGGGCAGCATGACAGAGGTGCCAGGGGGTCCGGGAACTCCGTCAGCGCCAGGCAGGCCGGCTTTGCCAGGGGGACCCTGAAGGAGCAATGTGTTAGCGTCAACCATTTTTTGAGTGGCTACACAAATACTCTACTAAATCATTACTCTACTTCAGCGACTATTTCGTTAGCTCAGGAGCTAACAATGTGAGAGAGCATATGCGACATGCTGACAATCACACACACTCACCCTCTCGCCAGGATCACCAACAGAGCCAGGAGGTCCAGATGGGCCGGCAGGACCAGGGAGACCCTGAAAATTAAAGGCATTGTGGGTATAACATGTAACTACAACATGGATGGCCCTATATGTACATGTATACTGATTACTTTATACAGCCCCTGGGAAACAGATATATTGCTTGCAAAATCACAATTGTCATAAATATATTGAACAATGAAAAGCACTTACTGCTGGTCCTTCAGGTCCTGGTGGTCCTTCAATCAACATGCCCTGTAAGGACAAAGAGTAAGGGGAGGGAGATTTAAGAGGATTGATATCTTCTGAGAGTCTTCCACAATGAAATGATGTGCCCTATATATTGATTAAATCAAGTCAATAAAAGTCATATAAGTTTAAGGCAAGTCATTCTGTTTCAGTAAATGGGACCACAAGGCATAATGATAACTGTCTAAATTGTGGACCCAGTTTATTTGGACTTGGCCCCCTGTAGGTGAGGAGGTGTCAGTGCAAGGTGTTGCTGATGCAGGGTGACGCTCCCACACTCACAGGCTCAAGGACAGCAGGCTCTCCCTTCTCTCCCTTCTGGGCGCTCACGGCGGCCTGTGGGAAACAGATATGTAACCCAAAACACAGCTAAGTCAGTGCAGGCGAACCTAGAGACAGAGTTGCTCTAATCAACCTCCGGCCCACTGCCCTCGACTGAACAGGCCTCATTGGCCAGCGGCAGATGGACCAGTTAATAAGGGAAAAACAAAAGAAAACAATAAAGATGAACTAGAGAGAAAACAGTGACAGGCTACAGTGAGGGAGGCCTCCATGTTGAATGGCATGTATGGGGTTTCCAGTATGCGGCAGAGCCATAGAGACTGGAGACTCTCAATACTGAAGACCGGTTGGTATCTCATTTGACACCCACACATGTTGGGGCGCAAATGAGAACTTATGTCATGCTCACATGATGGTCAACAAGGTCCGACAAAAATTCATGAGGTGTACTGTACCTGTCTACGTAAACATGACATTTTTGCCTTGTGAAATAAACAGGATACATAAACAGAAATATAGCAGTCTGGAGGATTTCAGTTGAATTTGCCCTACAGCATATTCGCACCTAGAGTATGTTACACATTCTATAGCGTGGAACTTTACCCGTGTTTCCTATGGTTGCTCCAAGTGATATCAATACAGGTAGTGTATATTGTCCCATATTTCATTGTGCTACTGTAGTAATTGAAATGTCAATGCAGCACCACACTCTCACATACCAGTTATTCAACTGTTTGATAAAATCTGTTACCTGTGAGAGATCAATATTACCAGATCTTTTGCCACAACGTTCTCTCCAATGAACCAAAAAAGCTCTGCAAGATTTACCCTGACACAACTGAGCTGAGTCACTCACACAGTGTATAGTTAGTTGTAGAATATGCCCAATATGAACTCATCATTTCATGATTTGCGGTAGCTATGCGCAGGGTGGACTCAAATTATTAAATGCTTAGCAGGGCCCAGCAGTTTGTGTCAGTATAAATACAGTTCAAGCCAAAACAAAAGTAGCTAGTCTTCTACAAAAGCTGTCTAAATAGGATACTGAACAGCAAGCCGGTTTGTTTATTTTTCTATTTTGTCTGTTGAAGGGCCTGATTCACACAGCATTTGGATTCAGGGTTTTATTCACTGCTGCACAAGACTTTTATCCAAGTCAGCAGAAAATCAACTTCTAAAGAGGCACAAGGCTATGATTGTTCTCCTGGAAATGCCTCAGAAGGTCTGACTCCCTGAAGCCTGCTCTGAACTGTGTAAACCAAGAGCCATTTTCCAATCTATTATATCCATAGTGCATATGCATGTACAGTATATGGCAAAGATTTTGCGAGCACCAATCCCCTTTCAGTGTCTGCAAGACTTCTGAAATGGGGATTTGGTGCGGAGCGGAGCGGGCTTGACTTACGCCTCCCTCGTCCGTCACAGCGGACAGAGCAGGGCCCATGTGGTTAGCGTCGGTCTCTCCCTCTGGGGCAGGCTCGTTGTAGTCCTTGTAGGAATAGTCGTATTCCCTCATGCCAAAATCACCAGTCACATACTCCTCTGTGAAAGCCTCATCGGGAGACTGAGATGCCCCCTCGCCACCCGCCTTGGTCATGTCTACCTCCTCTGTCACCACTGGCTCCTCCACCTGGGCCAGACCATTGGGAAGAGGATGTGGGGGGAGGGCAAAGGGGATGGGGGTTGACAGAGAGAGAGAGAGAGAGAGAGAGAGAGAGAGAGAGAGAGGAAACACCACAGACAGAAATCGGACAGAATGGGGTGATGAGGAGGATGAATGTTCATCAGAGATTCAAGAGAGTGGAGTGAGAGAGGGAAGGCAGGTGGGTATTTGGCAGTGAAGACAGGTCAGAGAGGAAGAGGAGGGAAGGGGCAGGGAGATTCAATGAGAAAATGCTTACCTGAAATAACACATAGACACTGGAGGAGGTGCTAGGTTGCACATGATGACTTTTCATCAAGCCAAAGTAGACATCCTCTTTCAGCATCTATGCAATGTCACTAGCTGCATGCACATCATTCCATGAACCAAATACTGTCTTTCACCAAAGCATGACACCTCACATAGAGGATGTTTCATAATGATGTACATCCTGATTTGAACCCAAATTTGAAAAGTGTAGGTCCAAAATACAGGATGCTATTATGAACTACCACATAACAATGTCATGAATGTGTTTTGCTTGGTGAGAGACATTAAGCAGCTACAGCTATGGCTAAAGCGCTAATGCTAACTTACCATTTTGTCTGAGATTATCAAAATACTTTCCCAATGAAACATTTTTCAGTTTATACAAATTTAAGCTATCTTACCGTTAACATCACAGTAATGAATGTATTATTGAGATATACCTTGTATTTTTTGACAAGTACAACAGTTTACAAATACCCCCCAAAATGACCATCAACATTAAGAAAATAGGCTACTTTCATATTGTATTGTTAGTTCACTACTGTTGAATGAGACAGAATGCATGATATTCATTCTCTTACAAGATAAACATTCTTATACGACTCGCACTCTTTCAAGATTTTTGTTCCTATGTCAAGTGGAGAACTGCCGTCTCCTGTCTTGACATGAGCACAAAGACAAATCTTGGGGTTAGTTAGAGTGTGTGCCATACAAGTATGTTTGATAGGAATGAATGCTATGCATTCTTCTCCAGAGAAAAGTGCTACACTTCTCATGGCACTGGTGGCTGAGGTGTGATTCATTAAAAGGAAATCAGACCGATTGTGCTTCTAGAGTTTGTTAGAGAGTCAAAAGGGTTAAAATGACTGTACTACTCCATGTTAATTCAAACCCCAAAGGGGACGGAACTCACCTCCACCATTACTACCCATCACTATAGATACTTAGGCCTATCACTAATACCTAGGCCTACCTACAGTAGGCCTACAACTAATATCTAGGTCTACCTTGGTCTATCACTAATACCTGACTGCTACCAATGAATATGAGTGATCTGACATGTTTTTATATCACTGAGATATTCTTTGACAAAGGTCTGACGGCGACTTTTAATCTCATGTTTCATAAACTCTGTTATAATATACTGTATATAATCATGACTAATACTGGGGGGGAGGTTCTTTCCTGTGTCTCCTACCAAAGTGTCAAGTTTACCTGGCCAACAGTTGCATCATGTCCAATCACCTCACCATCTGGTTGTGGCGCTGCTTCCTCCTCTAAGGTGTAATAATAATCCGTCTCAGTGGGGGTGGGGTCACTCTCTGAGTAGGAAGGATCTATATCCTGATTGGATGGGGGCCAGGAAGTAGGTGGATTCGGGGTGGAGATAAGAATATTTAAGGAAGAGTGAGTGGTTAGTTGGGGTTAAGATCCCAATGACTGAGTTAAAAGAAGAGGAAGACCAAGGCCCACAGAGGCATGTTTGTCGGCGCAAATGACCGCGCTGACAAACATTGTAAGCCAAATGTTATTAAGACATTACATTATGATTAAAGAGAATTTTGAAGCTGGCATGAAAGATCTTGTCATAAACCTTGTCATCCCAAAGGTTTATGGTATTCAACAAGATCTAATATCCCAGCAGGAATTTTTTCCCCAAAATTCCAGAGCATATTAAAGGTGCCACAATGCCATGATGGGGTGAAACAAGTTAAACCCCTTAGAACGTCAGGCGAAAGACTTCAACGAGCCCAAAACCTGACCAGTCCTTTGGCAATGATCAGAGCTGCAGTCATCGCCTTCAGCACTTTAAAAAGTGAGCTGTGTTGTCTTTGGTTAGGTTAGGTAAAAAAAGATATTCTGAAGAAATTTGAAGGACATAGGTGAACATTACATCGCTATATTACATCACAGCCTCACAGAAAGAGGAATAAAAAAGGAATTGGTTTTCGGTGGCACCTTACCACATTTACTTTCTTTTCATGGTAGAAAAAAACAAGCTTTAGATGATAAACTTCTATACAGCGACCTGCATTGTATTGCGATATTAGCATCCAATGCAGGTCAAGTGAGGGAGAGCTATCAATTCACTCAGTTGTTCTGTGAGACTGCATTACTCATATTTTGAGTAAATATGACCAAGAGAGAGAGCATCCCAGATACATAATAGAAGGCAGAAAGACAGGGCAGGAGAACAGAAAATTACAGAGACAGATTTGAAACATGGTGGTGTATTATTTTAACATCTACAGACTGTTTGTATGTGTTTGTGTCGTTCTAAGTCACTATTTAAATTAAAAAATAGCATGCTCATAATTTTGCTTTTTTTCTCACTACACACTAAACAAGACAGACAGTAGAACGAGTGTAGGACTTGGAGAGCAGACTCAAAGTTACAGGAGATCAAAATGGGAAACAGACAGAGGACTGTGCAGATAGTCATGCGGCATTATCACAGTCCGCTATATCATATCGTCTGTCATGATCATACCGATCATTTGATATGGGAAATGGTGGAGAGGGTATAGATCAGTATGTACCAACTTTCTGGGGACCAGGTTGCCATTGTTCAGATTTTAAAAGAGCTGTGAAATCTCCCCAACACAGCAAGATACAGCATGGCTTCCTGAATTCTCCTTTTATGCATACAATGGTTAGCACTACAAGTGAGTATTTTTGTCTTGTCTCGTTCAAAGCTATTAGATTTACTTTACTTAGAAAAAAGTAAAATTTCCACATTCAATTCCGTTTGAATTAATGAATGTGCTGTAATAAATTACAACATGAAAAAATCACGCACTGCAAAAGTACAGCTTCAATAGGCAGGTAACATCTAAACTATGGCTGCATCTGATCAAGGGTATTCCCTGTTTTCCTGCTAGAAGGCAACACTGTGGAAAGTAACATGGTCCCCAGAATCATCAGGTTGGACATAAAGTTCTGGACAGCCACCACGGGCTCTCTATTTGTACCTGTTGATAACCGTTGGTCGGTTTCTTCGGTTTTTCCGGCACTGGAACGGTGGTGCCGCTGACCACAGACTTGTCGAAGGGAGGGAAATTTTTGGAGGTGGATTTGACGTTATTGACCTCAACTGTAACCTTGGCCTTCTCTGGCTTGGGAAGTGGAGGGAGTGGTAGGGGTACAGGAGCTGGGGCCTCTTTCTTAGGTGGCAGTTTAACAGTTTCAGTCACAACGACCTCTGGTTTTGGAGGTGGTGGTTTGGCAGCTGCAACTTTCACTTCTGTTTTAACTTTCACCACCTCTGTTTTGGTAACTTCAGGCTTGGCAACAACTTCAACTTTCTCTGTTTTGACGACCTCTGCTTTAGCTGGGGCCTTCACCTCAGTTTTAACAGTCTTGACAGTCTTTACAGTTTCTGATTTGGTGACCTCTGGCTTTACAACAGTGACCTTGACCTCTTTGGTTTCTTTGGCTGCTGCTGTTTCCGTTTTGGTGACTTCTGATTTAGCTGCAACAACTTTAACTGTTTCTGTTTTGGTGACTGGTTTCACTGCTGTGACCTTAGTTTCAGTTTTAACGACCTCTGCTTTGGCAGGTTTAACTTCAGTTTTCTCGGTTTTAACTTTCACAGTTTCCTTTTTGGTGACTTCTGGTTTGGTGGCTACCACTTTCACGTTTTCTTTTTTGGTGGCTTCTGACTTGGTGGCTACAACTTTGACCTTTTCCGTTTTGGTAACTTCAGGCTTGGCAGCTACCACTTTTACAGTTTCCGTTTTGGTGACTTCTGGTTTGGCTGCTACCACTTTCACCGTTTCTGTTTTGGTGACTTCTGGTTTAGTTGCTGTCACCTTTACGGTTTCTGTTTTGGTGACCTCTGGTGTACTGACTACAACAGTCACAGTTTCAGTTTTGATGACCTCTGGTTTTGTGACTTCCACAACCACAGTTTCCACAGTTTCAGTTTTGATGACCTCTGGCTTGCCAACTACCACTTTCACTGTCTCTGTTTTGATGACCTCAGGTTTGGCAGTTACCACTTTCACAGTTTCTGTTTTGGTGACCTCTGGTTTAACAACTACCACCTTAACAGTCTCTGTTTTGGTGACCTCTGGCTTGGCAGCTACCACCTTGACAGTCTCTGTTTTGGTGACCTCTGGCTTGGCAGCTACCACTTTCACTGTTTCTGCTTTCACAACCTCTGCCTTTGCAGGAGCAACTTTGACCTCCTTCTTCTCAGCTTTAACTATTTTGGCTTTGGTGTCTGTCTTTTCTACTTTCACCTTAGTGACCTTTGTTTTTGCCTCTTTGACAACTTCAGTTGCAGCTGTTTCAGTTTTGGCGGCCTCAGCTTTTACAACTTTTTTTTCAACTGTGGTCTCTACTTTCACCTCAGCTTTAACTGGTTTTGCCCCATTGCCATTGACTTTGCCATTTCCATTAGTTTTCTTGTCAGCACCGTTTTTATCAGCGACAGCTTTGCCATTGCCGTTACCGTTGGCTTTACCATTGGCTTTTTTTTCAACAACAGTTACTACTTTCTCCTCAACCACCACAACTTTTTCTTCAGCCACTTTGGCTTTGCCATTTTTTTCAACAACAGCGGGAGCCTCGGTGGCTTTCCCATTGCCATTGCCGTTGGCTTTGCCATTGGCCTTTCCATTACCATTGGCTTTCTTCTCCTCAGTGGCTTTACCATTTCCATTGCCATTAACTTTGGCATCACCGTTTTTGCCATTGGCATTTACTTGGACCTCAGCATTGACTTTTTTCTCCTCTGCTACTTTGCCATTACCATTGGCTTTCTTCTCAGCACCATTTTTGGGAGCTGCTGCCGTTGGTTTGATCTTTGACAAGAGGATATCAATGGCGGTGGGCTTGGCCTTAGTCGGTTTAGCTGCTACTGCAGCAGGAGCCGCCGCTACTTTGGCTTGTTTGGTAGGTTTGACTAGGGCAGCAAGAGCCTTGGCTGGTTTAGCCACGGCTGGCTTGGCCTTTTCTGCGGCAGCCTTTGATGGGGCAGGCTTGCCGAGGGCAGGCTTAGCTTTAGCTGGAGCAGGTTTGGGTTTGGTGGCCTCGCCATTGCTAGCTTTGCTACCCTATTACATGTGTTGATTAGATATGATATAATTTCATTTAAATTGATGTAGGTGTTGTGAAATGGAAAGAGACAGTAAGAGAGACAGACAGACAGACAGAGAGAGACAGACAAAAAAGACCAGGGATGGGAGGGGTTGAAATTAAAGGGGATGAACAGATGGAGAGAGAAAGACAACGGTTGATGTTTTGAGACACAATGAAGCTTGGATGACTGGTTGAGACTCCTCTGGCATTACTGGATATAGGCTTATCAAAAGCAGTTTACACTTGGAAATATCACACACATATGGTGTTAACTTCACACCTTTATCAGCATGATAAATCATTATACAATTTTGTCAGACAACAAAGTAACTCTAAGGGCCATTCTCTCCAGTAATGCCAATCTCCATATTAAACAAAGCAGCAACTTTGTGCTTATAGCTTATGGTCTGCAGGGGCACTGGGTGGAAGGGTCGAGTTTGGCCGGGGGGGGGTGTGGGGATAGGACTGCCTGGGGGTGAAGCCAGCGCTACCAGTCATTAGAGGAAATCACACTGAGCTTGCCAACTGTGCATAGAGAAGTACGGTCAGACAGGCATGCTACAGATTCTAGATTCTAGATTGCTCATTCTAGGCATTCTACATTCTAGATGAGGTTACAAAAAACATGTCATAAGGTGGTGAGATGCAGAAGACAGTGGAAGATAACAGCTACATCTCATTGCCAGATACATGCATGACATGCTTCATGAAAGTGCAGCAACCATGAGAGTAGCCTAAATATAGTACCACTGTACCACTGGGAAGTGTCAAAAGATTATTAGAATGATACTACCGTTTTATAAGTACTAATATAGGTATGGTGCTATAATGTAAGTACTGTACATATTACATGTAGGAGTATTACACACTTAATTCCAGTTGGTGAATAGTTTCTGTTGTTATGACAGGCACATGTAAATACACTCTATTAGACTCTATTTTTAAAAGAAGAAACATTAATACCACATGCTGATAGACACTCAAAAAAAAAACTAGGACTGATTTTACATATTGCAAATGTTCAAACACAGAGAGGACACAGAACACACAAAGATGCAAATGCATTCAGGTCAAAAGACAGACAGGCTACCATACTAGTGCACACTGACTGAGTGGTTTTAGACAGACAGTACAAACATCAAGTAAATCATGTGAATAAATGTAAATCACACAAAAAAGTGAATTCATGCATACATTCAGTCTATGAATTAGAGTACAAGAGAGGCATGCATATCTAGCAGTTGGTCAGACCCCGTGATTTAAGGGGCATAACTGTGTGCGTGTGTGTGGGTATGTGCGTGTGTGCATGTGTGTGTGTGTGTGTGTGTGTGTGTACTGGGCATGAGTGTGTGTCTGTAAGATAATAGTGTGTAGGGGAATGCGCGGACATGGAAAGTTAATGGGTTTGGTAAAGTATAACAGAACACTGATGGACCCCCAGTGCCCCTGTATATTAGCCTACACACAGACCTTTCCACAGGTATACAAATACATACATACATACATACATACATACATACATACATACAAACAAACATACGAACACATAAACACATAAACAACGAGTGACTGACAACATGGAAAATGACATCCAGACAACGGAGAGTTAAAAACTGACGGCTAGTATTGACGATGGGCAGGGGACGGATTAAGACGACTTGGGCACAAACGTGTCCAGTACAGAGCGGAGGGAGAGGAGAGAGAAACTGATCTAATGAGTGGTCAAGAGAGATGCTGAGTGCTGTTGAGAGATACTGAGACCTCAGATATATCATTCATTATCCACCCAACCAATTTCAGATAATAAAACTTGGGATTAACATACACCGATCACAACAGCATCTCTCATCCATCTCCCTCTTCCCTATCTTTCTCACTCCTCTCCCCTCTAGGCTCTTCTGCTCCCTCGTTACCTGTTCGGCAGGGGCCCCAGTATTAGGGGAGGGGGAGGAGGAGGAGGATGGGAAGGGGGTGCCGGTTGTTTCCTCGTAATAAAAGGGGTATTCATAGTCATCCCGCTCTTCATCAAAGTACTGAGAGAAATGGGGGGGAGGGGGGCATGAAGCCAGTGGAATGCATGAGAGAGGAGGAGAGCGAGTGGTTGAATGTAAAAGAGAAGGAGAGAAAGAAAAAAAAGAGGGGGGGGGTGTAAAATGGCATAAAGTTGAACATGGGAGAAAAAAACAAAGCAAGCAGAATTGATCTATTCATAAAGGGCTCGTATGTCATGATGCATGATTCCTCTACTGCATGCATTCATGACAGATGTGGCACCTTTGTGAATCAGTCACAAGCACAGCGAGAGGTCAAACACGTTTGTTCATTTATGAGCACACCTGGAAACAATCATAATTTCCCCTTACTATCACACAGAAAATAACAACTCTATTTTCAGATAAGAAAATCTATTAAATGGGAGTTTCTTATTATGTATTATGTTAAATGGGAGTTTCTTAATATGGGGGGGTACTGGGATATAAAGTGAAACCCTGAAGGAAGTTCAAGGATGCACACTGATCAGTGATCCTAAAGATACCAAATAAAACAGGGCAGTCAGATGAGGACATCTGAGACACAGCAGAGAGAGTGAGACAACACATCAGTCACATGGCTTGTGTGCACCCGCTCTCCTGCTTGCAATGGTTTGCTGTTTTTTTTTTTTTTTTTTAAGAGATTGCTCATAAAATGAAACAACAAGAGAGACAGAGAGGCTGATACAAACTGTGTTTGTCAGGACAGAGCGGAACTTTGATGAGCTGAAGATGACCAAGGTGAAACTTGGGTTTATAGTTATTACTGGACGCAAGGTAGAATTAGCTTTCACTGTTAATGGTAATGGAATTATGAAGGTAGAGCAATGTCACCAAGGTAACAGAATGTTTTTAGGGATAAACCTCAATCCACAATGTCTATCACTGCAGTGGATGCTGTGTTATATTTTGCCAGGAGGATTTTCCCCCATCTACCATGAGACACCAGTCTAGTATGTCCCCAGAGAGTCACAGTGAATGTGCCCTGAATGCAGCCTTAAAGGAAAGGTGTATGCAACAGCAGTCTACCATGTCTATATCTCTTACTGGTCATGTGACTGGCCCTTCAACCAAGACAGTAGAGGTCTCTGAAAAGGGTATGGTCCTGATCTGGTTCTGATCTAGATCCAGATCCACCCACTACCCACCAGATCACGACCAAATCAGATTCAGAATCACCTGCAGTCTGTATATCTCAAAGCCAAAAAGCCAAACAGCCAATCTGAGTACCAGTAACACCCTTTTCTTTGAAGAAAAAGCGTCATTGAGACACATATTGTTTCTCATCAATGTGGAGCCTATAAGCATTAAACAGTTTCTACTGAGAATCCCTCTAGATGTCATTGATCTGGAATGTTCTTTAATCCCCTTTAATCCCCTGCATAGCAATTAATTAACTTTTCGAGGGCTCTCAGTAGAGCTTTTCCACCTCCTTCAAAAGACCGATAGTATACCGATTCCAATAGCATTGCAGAACACCTGCCAAATGAACACATGCTGTGACTCTTCAGGGAAATCTGCTGGCTAGTTTTAACTTGATTTTTTTTTCCTGTAGCATAAGTGGTGTGGCATCTCAGCGTGTGGCCAGGTGCAACTCACGGGAGGGTTGGGGTCTTGGGCCTGGATCCTGGGCAGAGGGGAGTCACAGTCGGGGCTGTAGTGCTCGCAAAAGTCGTACGCGGCCTGAGGGTTGGATGCAATCAGCAGCTGCTGAATATCACCCTGCAAGAGAGGACAAAGGAATGGAAAAACAATTAATATCAGGCTGACAGTGTTCTGACAAGTGATCTAATTATGAGGTGATAGGTGAAAGGTTGTGACTGGCATAAAGTTGTGTGTTATGGCTGAC
The DNA here is from genome assembly GCA_030264315.1 of Sardinella tawilis. Lineage (NCBI taxonomy): Eukaryota > Metazoa > Chordata > Actinopteri > Clupeiformes > Clupeidae > Sardinella > Sardinella tawilis. The sequence goes on from JASCQY010000068.1 coordinate 5,052,079, forward strand.
TCAGGTCTTACTGAGTGAGTGATGGATTCCAAAACGGAATGGCAAATCAAATGATGGTTTGGTGTGCTGCTGGATATTCATGTGGTTATTGATTGATATTGAGACTTTATAACTTCATACACCCCTATGACCAGTTCAGCTGGAAGAGTAAACATTTTCTCATACCATTCTGCACACTGTATATGCTCCATAATTCATTTATGGCTGCTACCGCTAACAGATTAGGGCATATGAAAACGAAACAGGCATGCCCTAATCAGTTAACGTTAGCGGCCAGCTCGTAAATTCGGTCTACATTGTACCTACTGCTGTCATTCTGATACCTATCGACAGCACTCGGCAGCCTCAGACAACAGGGGTTCGGTTTGATTCACTCCGAATAACTCCTTTAAGTTTTGGAGCATATACAGAGTGCAGACCATTTCCTTCTACTCTGAGGTACACTTTGTCCAGCACCTGGATTACTCTTTGGATGTGCGCACCTCCATTCATCCTCTGAACTCACACCATTCTGCACCACCACTATCCCATAAACCCTGAGCCCATGACCTCAGTCTGACCTGGAACACCTCATCCAGCAGGCGGGAACCGAACACGGTGATGCCCTTGGTGTCGATCACGGGGTTGTTGCTACGGGGCAGGGGCTTGGTCATGCGCTTCTTGCAGTCCAAGAGCAGGGTGACGTTCTTCTTCTGCACGGAGATGGCAATGCGGTGCCACCTGCAGTTAGGGAGGAGGTACAACACAATGGTGTCAACGTGATAAAGAAAGACACACCTGGAACCAGGAAGGATGTGTGTGTGTCTGTGTGTGTGTGTGTGTGTGTGAGAGTGTGAGTGTGTGTGTGTGTGTATGTGTGTGCGTGTGTGTGTGTGTGTGTCTGTACTGTATGAGTGTGTGTGTGTCAGGGAGAGACAGACCACATAGGCATTTCTATATGTGTTAAACACACCAAGTTAAAAGCCCCATTTCATGGTGAAGAAAAAAGCAGCATTATTTCAAATGGCGGGTTTTTGTGAATACTCACCTTGAAAACACAAATTAAAAAATAAACAGTGGCAGGGAGATTCAGAACAATAGTTTGGTATACTGTACAGAATATAAAGGTCCAGACTTGAAAAAACACAAACATAAATGCCAATAGTGTAACACTTTCCACCCTGGTACAGGGTGGTACAGCCACACACAAACTGTGTCTATGTATATGGAAACAAATATACATAGACACAAACAAATGGCCAATTATATAAAAGCTTGTGATATGTAATGATAGGCTTTGTGCAATTTTACGATCAGGACCTTTACTGTAGGCACAATCAGATGAGTGAGAAGGGGATTGGGCAGGGGTTATAGGGGGGGTTACTGACTTGCCGTCGGCCAAGTTGACACCCCTGAAGAGCGGGTAGTCCTCGGGGGCGGGCTTGCGGTTCTGGTCCTCGTACAGGAAGACGGGGGAGCGCCCCAGCTCCAGGCCCAGCTGTTGGACTCCCTGCTCACTGTACATAGACAGCAGGAAGGCCTGCAGGCCTGCCTTGGCCTTCACCAGGGTCATGATGGAGAAGTTCTCTGGGAAGCGACCTGCAGGGGAGAAGTGAGGAGAGACGCAGGAGAAAGGGGGAGAGGGAGGGAGAGGGAGAAAAGGAGACAGAGAGAGAGAGACAGAGAGAGAAAAGGAGAGAGAGGGAGGGAGCAGGGAGAGATAGAGACAGTGGCAGGGTTTAGATTGTGAGAGTAAAAGATGAGAAGCGGGATATATTTGGATTGCGAAAAGATTTAAAAAGGTCCAAAAGAGGAAAATGAGGTTGGATAGATGAAGGGAGGATGGGGGAAACATTACAGCCAAGAAAGAAGAAAAAAAACATTGAGACCAAGATGAAGACAGAAGCAGACAGCGTGACAAACAAAAGGAGAAGAGAGGAAATAGTTGTGTTAACAAAACAGATCATTCTTAGGATGTGAATCATCTAGCACCAGAATATAGTTTAGTATATATAAAGCCCTGACATGTACCATACAGAATTTCCTTACAGGCGTGAGAAGAGAGATCTTGGGCACAGGCTATAGACCGTTTTAGGTTCTAGTTCCATAACTGGTCCCCCAAGACTTCCTGTTTAACATTCCATATGTTATGTTAATGTATCAGGAAGTAGTTGGGGACCAAACTAGAATCTGAAATAGTCTATAGCAATCAGCTAAGTATGAGTTCATTTATATCACCATATATGGCCCAGCTACGCCCTCAGTGTAAAGTATTTTATGTTCAACATGTCCTGGCTTTCGTGCAGTGCACTTGTTCCTCGGCAGTGTAATTACATGGTGCACATTCAAAGCATTCTCCACAGCATCAGTCTTAGAGGATAATTGCAGCACAAAAGAAGCAAAGAAAAGAAAAATGGAACCACACCAAAACCACAAAGACCAAAAAAAAACTACAAAAGCAAAACATATAACAAGAAGCGTCCAATGGAATCTGCAGATGGGAAAACATTTCTGTGTTTTTAAGGAAACAATTGCTGAGAACAACATGGCAACCGCAAAATGCAAGAAATCTTCGTTTGAGGGGTTGACAAGGCGTCGATTCAGACAGGTGTGTCCAGGTGTGTTACCTGAGAAGAGCTGGCTGGTGGGGACGGAGATCTGGGCCTTCTTGTTGATACGGTAAGCATGGTCAGCGGTGCCAGCGCGGCGGGATGTGCAGAAGCCTGGAACCTTCTGCACCCCCTCAGGGAGAGAGGGCAGCTGCAGCACCCGCAACACATCCACTGGATCTGTGGGAGAGGGGGATGAGGAGGGAGAGAAAGGAGAGAGGGAGCAGGAGAGACAGGAAGATACAGAGAGAGAGAGAGAGAGAGAGAGAGAGAGAGAGGAGCGGGTAGCGGTGGGAAAAGAAAAAGGGAAAAAGAAATGATTATAGATATCTCTAAATGTAAAAAATACTTTCACATCTCAGCTGATTCATTTAATAACATGCTTATTTTCAAGCCTGAATTTGTGTCAGGTCATTACATACAATTTTCACTTTACAACCACTAAACCACAAAGTGCTGACTGGTTTTAAACTGTAAGTATGGCATACAGTAGATGCATTCATGTTCTCAAGGAAATTCACCAAAGTGTGAGACAATCAGACACAATCCAGAAACCACTCACATTTTTTTGAAAATTTGTCAACCTTTCAAGAACTATTCTGCAATTTTATCTGTTTGGCACATGAGAGACACCAGCAGTCACCTTTTAAGTGGCTCTGTTTTCACCCTTTAGTTGTTCTTGGCTGTCAGTCTAACTGTGGAAGCCTCTTAAAAAGCAGCAGCCGGGGGTAACAGAGTTATTTTTTTGTGGTTTATGGTGTCTCTTAACTCCAACTGGTTAACAAAATGTAACGGTAATAAATCAGCACAGTGCTAAATGATGTGGCTACGCATTGGGTTTTGGAGCCACCGCAAATAGACTAAATCGGCTCCTTTTTAATTTGGCGGTGAGGAGTTTCCTCTGCGTCCCTGCCAGCATCCTAGCCACATTCACAAAAACAGATGTCATCTCTAATTTGGTTTGGTAAGTCATACAAGAGCCATGTACAGTGGACTCTGAACACAATCGAGACCAGCAGGAGTTGCCATCATGGACCTGTCACCATCTTGAGCACTTGACTTGACTACTGAAATCCAGTACTCAGATGTTGACACATTTGAGCAATAGACACTGAATAGGGGTTGACATATATAGCAAATGGTCTCTCAAGGGCCCTTCTAATACCACTGAGGGATTTTCAATGCCATGGACTATTGGTAACAAACGGAGAGACTTAAGAAAGAGCGAATGAAAGGGGGAGGGAGGGAGGAAAGAGGGAGGGAGAGGGAGGGGAGGTAAAAAAAGAGAAAGGTATAGAGAATATAAGGAGAGGAGGAAATCCCAATGGAGAATTTAAATTTCAATGTGCCATTGACATCCACATATACAGGAACGTGAGAAGAGAGACTGAAAGAGAAAGTAAGAGAGAAAGAAAGTAAAGAGAGAGAGCAAGTGTGTGTGTGTGTGTGTGTGTGTGTGTGTGTGTGTGAGAGAGAGAGAGAGAGAGAGAGAGAGAGAGAAGCTGTGGTGGGGATGGCAGCTACTGTATCAGATTGCAAAGCAGGATGAAAATACACAATGTGAGCCTCTGTTTAAAGAGCCAATCTCTCTCTCTCACTAAAACGCACACACACACACACACACACACACACACACACGCATACACACATATACACACACACACATACACATACACACTCTCCTGTCTTTGAAATTATTGAAATTTGTTGCTCTGCCTGTCTTATCTAAGTAACAGAGAACAAGCATTTTGTGTGTTGTTTTATGTGTGTGTGTGTGTGTGTGTGTGTGTGTGTGTTTACAGCTCAGTGTGTATATAGAGGCCCTCTACTGTGTTTATCATAACTGTTGAATTTGAGCTTTTGTATGGTAATATAAGTGCCTCTCTCTTCAAGTTAAGATCCTATAGTATTTTTAGGGATGAATGTGGCACATTGTGGGTGCCAGTCTGCAGGACATTTCCTTGTAAAAAAAACACAAGCCGTGTGTTGTTGATGATGGTGTAATTCTAAGTTACTGTTACTGTAAAGTTAAATAATGCCTTGCGCTGGTATTTCACAGTCTTAATCGGGCTTTATTCCTAGTAAATGCTGATTTTACTGAGAGTGATGAGATTCCCTTTCCTCCGATGAATCATCATCGTGCTGGAGCAAAACTTTGACTCGCCCAGCAGTGGTCGAAAACAGTGAGGAGATTTCAGGTGCGATTAACACGATCTCTCAGGGTCGGGACTCGCAGAAGGGGCTGGGCAAACAACCACTAATCCCATCCACATCATATCGCCGTTACCTCACTCAATATCTGCCGCTCCAATCACACAGACGATAAAGGAGGGGAGAGAGAAAGAGAGGGGGAGAGAGAGAAATAGAGAAGAAAGAGAGAAGACAGAAAGAGGGAAATAGAGAGTAAGATACAGAGAAATACAGAGGAGAGAGAGAGAGAAAGAGGAAAAGAGAGAGAGAGGAAGAGAGAGAGAGAGGAAGAGAGAGAGGCACAGAGAGAGAGAGAGAGAGAGAGACAGAGAGACACACAGAGAGAGAAAGAGTAATCAGAGGGTTCCCCAAAAGATGAGGGGGGCT
>JASCQY010000068.1:5086674-5100369 GCA_030264315.1 Sardinella tawilis
GGTGCAGGGGCGGTGGGAGGGGAGGGGGGGGGGGGGGTACACAAAAGCACAAAGCATGTTGGAATGATTCAGTTTCTTGAGGGTGAAGCTGAGCTGAGCTGAGCTGAGCTAATGACAGGACATGTTGGACAAACACCCTCATAGAGAGATCTGATTTGCCTCTACACAAACAGCATGGACGACTATGTATTATGCTCCTAAACAGGAGGGGGCTGCTACAAATTTGCACAGGACACATTTTTAAATCAAGGCATTGATCATGAGAACCTGAAGGCATTACAGTTTGTGGGGGAAGCAATATTCCCCCCAGAATGTCACATGGAGACTTGGGTTTAGTTGCTGAAAGTGACAAAAGTGTCAAGTCAGGGTCTCTGGAATAGGACATAAACAGCTTTTAAAGCAGCATTTTGATCATCCAATCAGCACAATAGGGTTAAAGGTCATTTGAGAAAGCATGAGCCAATGAGAGCATAGCAGGAAGCAGAGGCATGATAGGTGAGTTGTGAAGAGGCATCAATGCAAGGACAAACATCCATCAAGAACAAATCAGTGAGAGCTGGACTTGAGATTACAATCTGGTGTTTTAGGTCAAATTGCGTCTCTTTTTTTTATTATTATTATTTATTATTGTTTTGCGCTAATATAATATGCTATACAGGAGCATGTGACAAATGTATGAGTTACAAAATAAAATGTGCAAACATCAACATCACAATGAGACTGACTAAACACTGTCTCTGAAAACAACAGCCTGCAACCAGTTATTCCATGACTTGGTTGGGTGGGAAAAGGAGTCTTGCAACCAACCCCACAGTGATTGTGATCTTTGGTCGTGAGTAACAATGTAATTGCTGTGCAATAAACAGCGAATTAACACCTTAGTGATTATCCCGCAAGTAGTAAAAGACACCATCAGTACTGGTGTCCATCTTTATGTGGGCTAGGACAGTTTGGAGTCTGTGTAAGAGGACTGGCCTGACTGACGCCTGATCTGTGCGTGTGTGAAAGAGAGAGAGTATATCTGAGTGTGTGTCCTTATGTGTGTGTGTGTGTGAGAAAGGAGAATATCTGTTTTGTGTATGCGCGTATGTGTGTGAGTGCAGAATTAGTCCCCTATAGTCTGACATGCACTTACAAGTCTACCATTACACAGAGAGAGCTGCAATGGCATCAGTCTCAGCCCAGATAGAGACCCAGACACAAGCCTGCAGAGCCTGTTGGCAGAGGACCTCTTCCATCGTCCAACCCCCGTCACACAATCCACCCCATCCCCCACCCCGACCCCGACCCCGAGCCCAAAACCCACTCATCCGTCAGCACCGTCCGGCGGAGGAAATAAAGTCACCACATCACCACACTCACACAATATCAAATTCTACAACACAAAAATGACGTATATATTATATATATATCCCTATAACCTATATTAAGTCTTTTGCATTGCTTCAGTAACTTAAGTCTCTCTCTATATATATATATAGATATAAAATACACTGTTCTACTGGGATATTTTCTCCGGTCTAAAAATTCAATATCTATCTTTACATTAGAGACATTTTTTTATGTGCAATTATCAACTACATATAAAGTAAAACATAAAAACAGACATATGTATGACTACTGTTTGGTGAGTTAAACCATAGTGTTCCTGTGGGCCTATGTAAGGCAAATTAAACATAATAGCTTATGTATGTGTGTGAGCGAGTGAGTGTGTGTGTGTGTGTGTGTGTGTGTGCGAGTGTGTGTGTGTGTGTGTGTGTGTGTGTGTGTGTTACCTGTCGAAGATGGCCCCTACGCCAGCGCTGTGGGCACTGTTCCTGTGCACGTGGAGGCCCGTGGCCAGCAGGATGCCGTCCTTCACAGTGATGGAGCGGTGAGAGAAGGAGGCAATCAGGAGCTCGTTCCAACCTGGTGGAGGAGACAGAGAGAGGAGAAGAGAGAAAGAGCAAGAGAAAGAGAGAGAGAGAGAGAGAGAGAGAGGGAGACAAAGCAAAAGAGAGAGAGAGAGAGAGAGAAAGGGTGAGAGAGAGAGAGAAAGAGCGAGAGAAAGAGAGAGAGAGAGAGGGAGACAAAGCAAAAGAGAGAGAGAAAGGGAGACAAAGCAAGAGAGAGAGAGAGAGAGAGAGAGAGGGTGAGAGAAAGGTTAAGAAAAATGACGCAGTGACAGATGGGTGTACGAGACAGGGGGGAAATGAGGCGCTGTCACGGAGGCACTGATGAGATCAGAGACACACGAGCCCCATCAGTGTTGGAGGACCGTGCACTCCAAACAACACACACGGGGGCCTCTGCGCTCCACTCCACTCCACTGGCATTCAGACTCCAGCCAGAGCAGTTCCTGCCTTATGGGCGCCATCTTGTGTTCCTCTGCCCCTCTGCACAGTCTCACAGTAGCCACTTGCTAGGATTCAAAACATTACGGCTTCAACAGATCTAGGGGGTATTCCACATACTAAGTGGTTAAGTGTTAAGCCTGGGTAAGTTAAGCTAGGGCTAAGCTAAGTTAGGAGAGTAGCCTGATTGCTTAGTTTAGTTAAGAAAATAAGGACTCCAGCCTCTTCTATTATATATTAGGTTTATAACTATCTCTGGCTAAAGCTACCCATGTTTACCACATGCTTGAAATACCTACTTAATATGTCCTCTGAAAGAGACAACCATTCTATTGAAAACTATGCGACTGCCTTTGCCCTCAGTTCAAGTTCAATGAGGTAGGACTTACAAGGCCAATTTGAGGTAAACTAGTCTACCTCACGTACACAAACGAAAGGAGAAAAAGAAAGAAAAAAAAAAGGGGAACGTTGGTAAAAACAAGTGCAAGATAAAAGTGGTATAACAAACTAGCTCAAAAAAATTATAATAACTTTATAATATAACTTTATAATAACAGAGCACATCTCCTTCAAAACTGGTCCACATGATTTCTATGATTGTAGGAAATTCTCTTTTTTATTGTTATTATGTAATTTTGTTATTTCTCTCATTTATTTATTTATTTATTTATTTTTAATTATTGTTATGGATTTAACTTTATGAGCAAAATGGCTTATGTAAAACTGAGTTGCACTTTTCCATATTATTGTGATGCAAAGGAAAAGAAAGAGCTGAACTATATTATAAAAAAAAAAAAGTGACACAAAAAAGACCTCGATTAGGGGGTGGTGGTGGATGGGTTTATAAAAAAAAAAAAAAAAAAAAAAAAAAGAATGCAGAGGTACACAAAAGGGCAAGAGGGTGGGAGTGAGTGGGTAAATGAGTAGCCGTACCGGCACGCAGCAGGATGACCTGGTCGTCCAGGGCCAGTTCGGAGAAATGGGGGATCCTCTTGGCCCACTCCACCAACGTGAAGAGCTGCTTGTCAGCCGCCTGGCAGATGTTGGTGACGGGGTCGTTGGGCTGAGACGAGAGGGGGACAGACTGTTGTGAAAGACCAACTTGGCAACACTGTTTGAGCGATTTTGGCTGGCCCCCCCCCAAAAAAGTTAGAATTGCATATTTATTTACTCAAGTAACCATTACTTAATATGAAATACTAAAAGGCTGTGCAAGTCTGTAAACTGGATGTAACAACATGAAGACACATAGCTAAAAAGCCTGGTTTTCACACACACTGATATGATGTGCAGCTCAGTATAGTGCATCTCCACTTCTGTCCATTCGCCTGAGATGGGGAACCAAGCAAATACTGTCTTTTATCCCAATGTGACTGAAGCGGGCTGAAAACAAGTTTTGTTTCAAATTAAAATCTATCCTGTCCTGTCTCATCTCTGTAATCATTGGTTAGATAGGCTGTAGGTCTGTCCAATGCTGTGTGAGGCATTGTGATCTACATCTGTTGATTTTGCCTCAGGGGACTGACAGACGACAGGAAAATAGCCAGACTGAACTGCATACCAGATCAGTGTGTGTGAGAACTAGGCTAGGAAATGAGGTGCACGCATTCTCTCTCACACACACACACACACACACACACACACACACACTTACAGAGCTGCCTCCAGAGCTCCCGTCAGCATGTAGTTCAGTCTTCTGTTCAACGGCCATCTCAGCCTCCAGAATCTTCTCCACGGGCATCTCCTCGTTGGCAGCGGTAGTGGACTCCACGTCTCCGTCCCGCTCCTTGTTCCTCTGTCGTTCCTCCTGAACGGCTGCGCCGTGCCATTGGACAGCAGGAGCAATGGAGAGAGCAAGAGGGAGGAAAAAGGGAGCGATAGCAAAAAAAGAAACGCAAAGAAATGGAAGCGAGTGAAAGAGCCAGGACAGAAATACAAAGAAGTAAAGTCGAGGAGGTGGAGAAAAGGGAAGAACAAATGTCGAGAGAGAGAGAGAGAGAGAGAGAGAGAGAAACAGGAACAACAGGAATGAGGAGGGGATACAGCGACGGAAAACAAAATAAAGTCGGAAAAGAGAGAGAAGAGACAAGAAAGGGCAGAGAACGAAAGAGAGAGAGAAACAACACAAAGAGAGAAAGAGAAAAATACAGATACGTGTGCCTCCTGGTTAGTTCTTAACACACTTGGGCATGCCTTGTACACTAGTTCTGCACTCTGCAGTCTAATAAGCAGACATGGAATAGGGCCTCTAAAGTGAACAAGTACAGATAGCCTATAGCCCATTTCACATTTCAAGCGAGATCATTTTTGTCAAAGCTTAAGGCATTTTAAGAACATGAGGTAACAGTGTGGTTTATCTTGAGGGTCTTGAGAGATGTCTTCTTCCACTGTATGTGGTCCATGTCTTTCTACTACTACAGTCTCAGTCTCATTCGTAACCCTCGTCTCTACCATTCACTCACTGACACACATCAAAGCCCGCAGCATGCCTAAACACACACACGCACACACACACGCAGGCACACTCCTTCACATACGCACAAACACACACACATACATCCCTCCCCCCCTTTCTCCTTACATCGCTGTCGTTCATCTTGGACCACTACAGAAGGAGAGGGAGGGAGAGAGAGAACGAGAGGAAACAAAAGAGGGAGAGAGGAGGGAAACGGGTTAGTGTTTACAAGGTTCTCCCTCCCTCTCTCCACTCCTCACCTCACTTAAGTCTGTCAGTTGCCTTTTACTGCTCACCAAACAACGGGCAACTTACACCCCCACATCCCACAGAAATACTAGCAATATATTTACAGTTTTTTGAATAGAAATCCTATACTATACAAACAGCAAACAGTTATCAAAGCCATAGGGGCATGCACAGAACGTCCTAGGAAGGCAGGGGCGTGGTTGGTCATATGCTCAATCTTATTCAAGGTGAAATGGATCCTCAAAACATCTTTGCTTCCAGTAGAGCAAGCACAGATATCTATCTATATTTTTTTTTGCACTGAGAAAGGCACTGAAACATTGGTTGTTTGCAGCTAATAAAAAAACGCGCAAGGAATACTCTGAATACTCTGGTATTTTCCTGGATTCAGTTTACTGAAGAGGTCCAGGATATGCTGCAGACACATATTTGCTTCTAAGAGGGGCAAGTTACTTCTGCTTTATCAGAGAACGGGGGAAAGGAGACACATTTGTGGGAGTCTATCTGTGCAAGTCCCTACAGGCTTCCAATCATCCTTAACTAAAAGCATTTCTTTTTGAATCCATAATAATGTAAACTCATGTACAGGTCTTTTAGCTCTTTGGCTAAAGCTGTTTAAGTCCACAGCATGTCAATGATTATAACCCACAATGCAGGAGAGGGTAGGGCTTTTCACTGAAGCACTAACAAGTAAAATGACAGGGGCTATTGGAGGCAGCTGTCAAAGGGATACAACTAGACAAACATTTTAACAGTGAGGTGTGTCCACTCTCTTTCTCTCCTCCCTCTGAACACAATAGCAGGAGGGAGTGTGTAGGTGTGTGTATGAGTGTGTGTGACTGGATGGAAAAAAACTCACAAAACTCACAAGGATAAATTCTGAAGCTTGTAAATGAGTGCACATGAATGTGAATATGTTTTGCAGGTAGTGAGTATGTGTGCGAGTCTGTGAGTGTGAGAGTGTGCGTGTGTGTATGTGAGTGCGGGAAGTTAATTTATGCTTTTCTTCAAACAGATGTGAACTAGCCTCTAGCGTGTGCAAATTTGGATCCCATCAACCAAGGGAGCATACCACATTCCCCAATGGTTGTCATCATGTTTTTTAAATATGTAAGCTCGGGGAGGCAAACCATCTTTGGTATCTAGACCGCCTCATCTGTCTATTGACGGCTTACGATAGACCTCACATACTCTTACCAAAAGCAGTATTGTGTTGTTTTGAGTGAGAGAAGGTAAGGTAAGGTGAGGTGAGGTGAGGTCTACCCGACAATATCAGCAGTGTGTGGATCAAAGGGAATGCACAGAGCTTTAGCTCTCTGTAGACCATTTCAGATTTTAGTTCCAAAGCTGGTCCCCCAGGACTTCCTGTTTAACGTTCTATATGTTATGTTAATGTAACAGGAAGTAGCTGGGGACCAAGATAGAATGTTCAAGCATTGTTTTGTCCAGCTATGGAATTAGAGCCTGAAATGGTCTATTGATTAAAGGAGGAGTGTGTGTCTGTGTGTGTCTGTGTGTGTCTGTGTGTGTCTGTGTGTGTCTGTGTGTGTCTGTGTGTGTCTGTGTGTGTCTGTGTGTTGTTGTGGGCCATACCCTCTCTCTTCATGCCCATGGCCAGGCACTTCTGGTAGCGGCAGTACTGGCAGCGATTGCGCTGGCGCTTGTCCACCATGCAGTCCTTGTTGTCGCGGCAAGTGTAGCTCAGGTCTTTCCTCACTGTGCGTTTGAAGAAGCCTTTGCAGCCCTCACAGCTGTACACACCATAGTGCTTACCTGGAGAGGGAGGGAGGGAGGGAGGGGGAGAGAGAGAGAGAGAGAGAGAGAGAGAGAGAGAGAGACAGTGAGAGAGAGGGAGGTAGGGAGAGGGAGAGAGAGGAGAGAGGGAGGAAAACACAATGGAGAAAAACAGAAAAGGAGAATACCAGAGAAAGGAGGGGCAAAAAGACAACAAAGTTGCAGACGATAAGTTACAAGAAAGATGCAGAGTAAGCAGAGCAAAATAAGAGGCAGAACACTGCCTATCAGGTAATTAAATAGGTCACCATGAAAAAAAAAAAAGCCTGCCAGCGGGGGGTGTGCATTTGGATAAAACACAGGCAAGCAGGCAGGCCGGCCGGCAGGCAGAAAGAAAGAAAGACACACACACACATACACACACACACACACACACAGCAGGGGCTCACCGGAGGAGCGATCTCCGCAGATGGCACACAGGCGCTTCTGGGACAGCATGGGCCCCCCGGGGTTGTTGGCCGACAGAGGCTTAAGGCCAAAGGGGGGTTTCACGTCGTCTGAGCTGCTGACCGCGTGCAGTCCCGACATGGACACTGTGGAGTTGATCTGGGTGCGGCGGTTGGGGTTGAAAAACGACGAACAGAAGGGTGGAGAGGGAGGGGTGAAAGAAAAAAAAAAAAAAAGAAGAATGAAGAAAGATGACAGATTGGGAGAAAAACAAGGAGACAGGGGAAGGGGGGAAGGGAAGATGCATGGAGTCAAACAGGGAATTAAAAACAAAAATAAAGAAGATTTGGGTAGGGGGAGAACACACACCATAGCACATGTTAGCAAATAATTGAGACGCTAAAAATTGCCCAATATGGTGTACAGTACATACATCTGCAACCATGGCTATCATTGATACCACTGCGACAAATCATAGATCACTGATTTAAAGGGCCATCATGCAATCGGTTTTGGAAGTAGGACAGTTATTGAGGCAAGCCAGAGTAAACTGATTGGCCATTTTCTTTCATTTTAATCAGTTATTGTTCTCCAATTCATTGGCAAAGAGAACAGTCAAGGTCTCCACAGAAGCAAACATCTGATTACAAATACAGTGCCGTTTCATCCATCACCCTGTTAAAGCAGGTTAAGACTCAATAATTTCCTGATTGGTTTATGAGGTTAGAAGGCAGCCATTGCAAAGACAGACAGAGACAGTGACAGAGTGAGACAGAAAGAGAGAGAGAGAGCGAGAGAGAGAGAGAGAGAGAGAGAGAGAGAGAGAGCTGTCTCACCTCTGAACTTCTTGTATAGATACTCATCTGTGAACGCAGAAAGAAAAGGATGAGGTGGGAGGCAGAAAAAGAAGGAGTGAGTGGAGGGATGGATAGAGGGAGAGAAGAGGTAGTGGGATAGGGCAGCTATACCTGCCACACCTATTTAAATTGGACTTTAGTTTACAGTAGGTGACCAGACCTCGGAGATGAAAATCTGGGACATTTCCCTGATTTTCCTCAGGAACCGGGAATATTCTTATTTCTGCAGTCGCTATTAAAATAAAATAAGTAATGTTTCAGTTTCAAAAATCAGGAACAAACTGGATTTTCGTCAAAAATGAGGGACTTTCCCAAGAAATCCGGGTCGTATGGTCACCCTAGTTTATAGTGAACTACCATAAATATTATTTAGACTCTTCTACCAGACTGTCTTGAGGAGGGGGGAGGTTGACGCTACAAAGGGTCAATTAAATGCAATAAGGGCCAAAATGATAAGAGAAATGTGAGGCACTAGAGCTAAACTTCAGGTGGCAAAGCTAAAGGTCTGAGTGAAGATGGCACAGCAATAGGTCTGAGTATTTAACACTAGTGGAATAATTCAGTACCTCCATTTCAATAATGTTGGAATAATGTTACACACACATTTAAGGTCTTATAATTTCATTAATTATTATTTTATTTTTATCTTTATTCTGAATTTGGTTTTGATGGGACAAGTAATTTAAATGCTTTTGGTACAATCCACAATGTATTAAAATGTGGCAAAATGCACTGTTACCACTTGCTTGAAAATAACAAAATCCTACCTACAGCAAATTTATTGCATGGCTGCATCATCTGCAACTCTCATCAAGTCCTATGTTGGAGTGGAGCTAAATTTTTGAAATGTGACCTATTCATATTAGTTTAGAAGTTAAAAATTAACAGCTTTCAAGGGAAACCTGGAGTCACCTCTACAAAACTTTGGGACTCCAAGTATTTGGCTTACTTTAAATAAATATATAACAGGGCTGCTAACAAGATATCAACTTCTTGAAACTCCTGAGAGCTTAGGTCAGTGCACAGTTGGTTTGACAGCCAACAGTATATCTAGTTTGATAGCTTTGCCCAGCAGAAATGGGACAGAGACAGCCATTTAATCGGTCTTGCCTCTGGGCCAAATGTTGACAGTAAATAAAGTTATTTATTTTGAGTTCAACGTTTCGGAAGAGAGTTTCTCTGAACGTTATTGTGTCAATATTGGGACGGCATAAAGAACCTTAAACTCAAAGAACTTTTGTGACCCCTCTGGATACAATACACAATAACATGTTGGTCAAAATGAGCCTAAAATTGGACCTTTCCTCATCAATAGCCTATAAATCAATCACTCAACTAGACACTGAAATAAATAAATCACTTATTAATCATGGCTATTTTGTGACCCAATAAATCAGGATTCAGGAGTTTATTTTCAAGACACTACATACCAACATATACGATTATACTGATTTTCTGATATTACTGCGGACGTGGTGCAGTGAGCTGTCCTAACAAATGAAGCAGGCAAGTTGTAATGTTTAATAGTAAGTTATAGTTGTGATGCTAATAGCTCCTGTTATTATGCTATAGACAGTAAATAAAAGGTACAGCTTCAAAAATATCCATTTATATGCAACAAACAAATACAGGCAGTTTTTCCCCTTGTGATCATCTGCATCTAGTGAATTCATCAGTTGTGATATTTCAACATGTGGTGTTTGTGCATCTTAATTCAATAGTTTATTGTCTGAAGAAGAAAATATAATCTTATTATAAATACCACGCTAGTGTTTCCTTAATTTACAGCTAAGAAAGTCTAACCTAATTTGTGTTGTTAGGCTAGATGTTAGCCCATGGTGTTAGCCCATCAGACTTAATGTTATATTCATTACCCATATATTAGGCAACAACATATTGTGTAATTCCAGAGTTTTGGTACATTGCAGAACAATTGCCCAAATAGATATTCCCTTGTTACTAAATTTCTCTGTAGACTGAAAATCTGAATCTAAATGAATTGCTTTTCAAGGATACAATGGCCTCCCATTTGCAAGACACAGCCAGTTCTCCTTGTAGTTCCCAAAACCAAAACCTGTCATACCTGAATTAGCCTTTTGCCATTAGATAACCAAGATGATATATTTGGTCATCCCAAACTCAGTCAAGAGTTTATTATAACCCCATGCCAAGGCCAGGGCTGGACCTGTGCGTCTAACCTTTGACTCCCAATGCAAAAGGGTGGCATGAGGCTGCTACAGTACATTCCAGAAGAATGGGAGGGAGCATGTGACAGCGCTCAAGGATGAGGAGAAGTGAATAATGGCCCTAAACCACTTAAGAGTGCTCCTCAGTTAAGGGATGATCTATTTTTGGGAAATACAACAATGCATTTATCTTTTCTTTCTTTCATTCATTTTTTTAATATAAAAACATTTTGCTGCTACTGTTACCAGGCAACAGGGTCTGAAAGAGAAATGTGAAGTTTTTACATTTTATTCTGCTAGCAATGACAGCTCTTGGCCATAGATTGCATGGCCCTCAAGCCAAGAGATTTTGAGGATGTCAGAAAATATTAATAAAATGTTGTTGGCAGTGACACAGGTCGGCATGAAATAAGCAAATACTTTGGGCCTAAAGCCTAAGGTCTCTGTTGAATCTGACGCAAACAACTTTTGACAACTTACACAACCACTGCCAATCTACTGTACTGAACACGCGGCCAAGTTTTAAAAATTACGCTATCCTCACCAGAAAAAGAAAAAAAGTATATGTCTCTATGTAACCATCAGTCCATGTAAATCATGAACTTCAAAACTGATTGTTGTACTTAAAAGCATCTGTGAGAACTGGGCAACTGACACAGGGTGGTATGGAGAGAGTATGGGAGAGAAGGTGTGATGGTGCACTAAGAGATGAGACTCACCTGTGGGCTACTGATGGGGCCATAGCCAACGGAGGGTGTGCCTGGGAGGCAGGGCGAACCCATGGAGGAACTGATGACGGAGAAGGGCGAGCCCATGCTGCTGATCGGGCTGTTCACCGCAGAGGTAATGGGCGGCAGGGATGTCATGGCTGCAGCTGAGGGAGCCAATGGGGGTGAGCGTTGGCCAGGGGGCGGAGACGACACTGACGAGCTGTCAGGGCTGCGGGAATCTGAAGCGGGCAGACAGAGCGAGTGAGAGAGATGGGGGGCAGGGGGGAGGGGCGGTGAAATGTTGAGAAAAGAGGGCAAGACAGATGAGGGCAAAGGGGAAAACAGAGAAAAGAGGAGAGAAGGCAGGATAGGCGGAAGCATGGAGAGGGAGAGAGGGACAGAGGAATATGCAGAGGCACAGATCATAATTAAAAAGGACCATTTATGAGGAACACGACACAATAACAAACAAGAGGACAGACGAAAAATGCACTCTCCAGAACTACCGGTTACGTAACCTCAAAGGTTACTGCAGCACAGGCACGAACACACCGTTAATTAATCATCAGTGTAAGAAAACATCTGATGAATATGACTACATTTTGCAAATAAGCTATACTCTTACATCAAACTGCATAGCAGCACTCTGCTACAACTGAAAAGCACTGTAGCAAATGCACAACGCAAGGACAAAAATTCATCCACATAAAAGAGTATACAAGTGACTGCAATAATCTCAGGCTCTTCTAAAAAAAAATCTCTCCTATGCATATCATTCAATTAAGTTAAAGCTTAAGGAAAAGGTTTATGATGCCTTACTACAAATCAGTAGACAAAGGCCTTTATTTAAAAAAAAAAAAAAAAAAAAAAAAAGTAACAGCAGCAGCAACAACAATAACATCAATAACAACAACCTGACAGAGGCTCAATTTGAAGCAAGTTGAGGAAGAAAGGTCAGCCATCCAGACAAGGACTCATTATGATGACTAACTTTGTTTACAGTAAAGATATTGATACCTAGGCAAGTATATCTGGTTCCTCTTTCACAGTTTGATATAAATGCTTAGTGGCATGCTATATAGTTACATATTATGTAAATACTTACTAAATGCATGCAATTCATGATTACGGCGTCTGGGTGAAATTTACATCAACATCACAATGGATTGTTCTTTGATAAACAAATGCCGTAAAGACCTAAATCTCTTTGAAGTTTGGCAATAAACCTTGCAGACTGTGGTCTTTTATGGCTGCTGAATGTTAGCAAACTCCTCAACTTTTGATAAGCTACACCAGCATAGGAGGTTTAGTCGCCACGATCCGGTTTAAAAGGTTCATGACTAAGCACAGATAGAAAATCACACTAGCAAGTTCAGTTATATCCAAAAATCTGCAGGAATAGGAGACAATTGGGATTTACGATAACATTACCACGTTAGCTAAATTTAGCTGGCACGACTACCTAGTAAACCTGATAAAATAATCGTCTGGGCGTGTAAAAAACCCTGGACAGAACAAACACTGTAACGATAACTAAAATGCGTCTATGATTTAATCTTAAACACCTTACCTCTGCTGTCGCCCATGACGAACTCCGATATCGCAGGCAGCTTCGTTACTTGTCGTGAGCCCAACCGACGTGCTTCTTGCCCTCCCGAGCACTGAACTCAAGACCGCGGACTTAGGCCCGGGCCGCTGGGGTCTGCTCAATCAGCAATCCAACTAAAATATGATTAAAATGAAGATATATGTGAAATGTTTTTGAAAGAAACACCAACAAACGACACTGCTATATCAAGCCATCGTGAAATACCTTCAATCTTGCCTCAGTAAAAGCATTAGCAGAAAATAATGTCGAGCAAATGTTGTTATGGTGTCCACTTCGCTAAAAGATTGCAAGCTAAGCTATTGCTAACATGCTAATACTTTAGTATTGACGTTAGCTCAATTCACGACAAATAAATGCTGTCTTACACCCATTTGGCCAGTGAACAGACAAAATCTATGTAATTTAAACCTTAACAAACCACTACTCACTTGGCTTGCAGGTATACTGCAAAGCAACTAAGGATATTTCATTTTAGGCCTGAGCTAAGAAGGTGATTAACGACAGTGCAAGCGAGAGCCCTATCTCGGTGGTTAGCTAGATAGCTAGAAACTAGCATAGCAAGCAAGAGACAACAACAGACGGAAACACCGCTCTCGCTAGGAACTCCTAAGCCACACCGAATTAACCGTTTTATATATAATTATAAACTGCATATACCACCAATGAAATTACAGTTGCAAGTATACTACCGTTATATTTTCAACGTTGCAGCCTATTTCCAAAAATATTAAATCTAAGGCTAGAAATATTTCTCTCCCACCTCCTCTATGACCCCAGCGTTCGCTTCGTCGTCAATCCTTCCTCTCTGAAAAGGAAACTGTATTTACATGAGGTGCTTCAGAAACTGACGACATCTTGGCTCCCACTGAGAGGCACTGCGGAGCCAAAATGAAGCAGTCAAGCTCTATGGCTTAATAGGTGACCAAGGCTAAAAGTCATCTAGCTGAATAAGTTTTAATATGGGGAGCTTCTGTAGTTGGATAACAGCGTCTGCAAAATATGTATGTAGGCTATCTAAGCTACCGTCCCACAGTGGCTGCTCTAAGGAAATAATGGGTCCAAGCTGGAGGGAGTTTTTAAAATAAAATAAATTAATAGTATGTAGCCTAATGTAT
>JASCQY010000068.1:5110161-5120378 GCA_030264315.1 Sardinella tawilis
ATATTCTTCCTTTAATATTGGTCATTTTGGCCTGACATGACTTCCTTGCAACATTAATTCATATTGATTATACATTTCAGATGTAATCTACTCTTGTTTGATATGTTAAGAGTAAGGTGCTGCACTTACCCTGTGGCGATGACTGTGTTTTTGGACCTGAAGCGGTGGATGGAGCCGTCCTCCATGCACAGAGCGATCACCCCCCTGCATTCACCATCCTCCATCAGCAGGTCCAGCGCAAAGTACTCCACAAAGTAGCTGGTGTCATACCTCAGCGACTGGGCAAAAACAGAGCACATATGTAAACACCTCATCCTGACTGAGTATTAGAAACTATTATCATCCAGAATGCTGTGGGAGGTTCCATTCAACTTGAATGGGCCTTTACACAACATTCAGAGGTCAGTTAACCGCTGTCAATGGGAACAGTTTTTTTGTTTGTTTGTTTCAGACTCTGCATATCACTCCGCCAGTAGAGTTTATTCACAATGGGACTTGGTTGAAAATAAAGAAGATCAGCTGCACTGTAAAGTTGCTTTGCTAACTATATGTTTATCTACGAATGGGGACAACAGAGTCATGAAGGACAAGCTTACCCGTCCATACAGAGTGTGCAGCAGGGAGTGACCTGTTCTGTCAGCCACACAGCAGCATCTGTGGGCCTGGCCTCCTTTGCCAAACTTCAGACTCTGACCACCGAAAGCACGCTGATAAATCTTGCCGTCCTCTGTGCGGCTGAAGGGCATTCCAAAGTTCTCCAGCTGCAAAAGCAAGTGAGGGAGGGAAGTGTGTGTCACAGATGCAGAGAGAAGGCGTGTGCTTGCACGGGACACAACGCATTTCAAATTTTAACACACACAACCACAGGAATCGGCATGGGACACAACCACAGGTCTCTAAACTCAGACTCTGTGTCACACTACACCCAACGTGGACTAACAACACAGTGCCGAAACAGTAAAAATGACCACGTGGAGATGAGTGAAATGTGAAGCCAGAGTGTAGTCCACTATTCGTTTTTAGGCTGACAGAGGGCTCCAAATATAGTAGGGTACAAACAGTGATGAATGGGCAAAAAAGTTACGCAAGACACGAGAGGCGGCCACTTTTTGATGGTTGTTTTGAAGTTGTTCTTATCATCTGCAATTGTAAGCCAGACCTCATCATGTTGAAACCATCGGGCAAAACCAATCCAAGAGTCCTGATCCTTATCAGTTCAAAACAGCACGTCAAAAAGCAGCCAATGTTGTGCATGCAATGCATACATTAAGGGCAAACACAAATCGTTTCTCCCACCTCAACCACAGCGGCTGGGGCCTGCTCAGTCATGTAGTGGATGGCGTCCTGGTCCCCGAGCCAATCAGATCCCTTTACAGTGTCATAAAAGTGCCATCTCCAATCATCCCCCTCCATGTTTCCAAGTGCAGCATTGATTCCTCCCTAGAAGAATAAAGAAACTATTTTAGATTGATTCAACCAGTGATCCAACCGTCTTCAAGGATTTGCAGGACAGTACCATTGTATATGCGGCTCTGATATACACCTGCACTATAAATATTGTAGCAATTAATTACACAAGTTCACATGAATGTCTGGAGTCTGTAACGAGGTGACCTTTGGATTCTTTTGTCGAAAATTAATTGCACCCAGTCAGAGTTTCAACAGCGACTTTCAAAATGACCTTGCGATTGACTGTTACACTAAAACTGTACACACACACACACACCAAAAAAACTGTTGAGGAGTCTGGTAAACCATTTGACGTAAATCTACATACACTAAACTATTTGCCATCCATCTTCAAAGAAGTGAACTTTGAATCTCTTTACAGTAAATGTTTAGTACCTGTGCGGCCACTGTGTGAGACCTGGTAGGGAAGAGCTTTGTGACGCAAGCCGTGTTGAAGCCAGCCTCTGACAAGCCAAAGGCAGCACGCAGGCCAGCGCCTCCGGCTCCCACCACCACTGCATCAAATTCATGATCCACCACGGGGTACTGTGTGGAGATCTGCGGACAAAGACACATGCACATAATTTAACTTCTGTCTCTCAATCATTGTCTTAAATGGTATAACAAAATAATACCATTACTATCAAACTACATCAAACTGTTGCAAGGTCCATGCAGTTAGGAAACTTACCCCGGAGGAAACTTTAGCATTATCCCTTTTTCCATAAATGTTAAAGTGAAACTTCCTGGAGTTGGCCTGACATACTGCTGGGAGCTGTTGAAAAATGACATTATTAGTGTAAAGTTGATTAGGCCTTCCTGACACACAATATGACCAATCCAGTTATTTGAGCATCTGACATTTAATAGCTAACGTTAACTTGCACTCATGTGGTACAGCAAGCTAGAACATGCTAATTGGCGTTTGGCAGCAGTACAGTAAGTAATATCAAACTGTAAAGGTTTCCCTGTGTTTTGCTATGGTTTCCTATTCCTAGGTGTCACCCGGAACATCACACTGCATAGAATGGCTGTCCTGTGTAACGTTAATTGCGCTTCATGTGATTTAACCATGCTAACCAACTTGATTCTATTTTATTTGGTTAAAAGGATACCTTAAATAGTGTCAAAGTCTCAAAATCTTGTCTTCAAGTCATGTTGCAGAAACATGCAATGACATAACTAAGGTTGCCAGAGAGCAAATGTCTCGCATGGTATCGTGAAGAGTTCATATTACATAACTTGCGAACTGTTCACTCAAACTAATGTCAACTGTATTTCGGACAGACGCAACATTACCTCTAGAAAAAAAAGATGTTTTTTCCCCCCTCACAGCTTAAGTGCCACCCTTTCTACTTACATTCAAATATCATGGTTTCTTGCAACAATCAATCAAGCATCTTAAAAGCTGATAAATAGCGCTAATCAAACACGGCAGCTGTGCTAAGTCAACAATGTATTTAACAAGGAACCTCGTTGTAATGACAGATTTCATAACTTCCTGACATCTCTTCCTTCAGACGAACTAGCCAGCTTGCTAAACTAGCTAACGTTAGGATGGCTTATGCTACATTCCCTTGATTGACCTTCAATGAGTGTCTGTTCAGATGGCTAGCTTTCATGTTTATTTAGTATCTAGCATTAACTATATAGTCTACAAATTACCTTTTGCTTCCATCTAACTGCAGTAACACCATATGTACAATTAAAACAACCCAATTCTCTTAACTAAAGTGTGAAATTTAAGGCTAAGTTCTTGCTAGCCATCCTGTGGGATGATTATCTAACCTCACTGCATGCCTATTACAAAACCATCCGCTAACGCTAACTTCAGAGATGAAGACATTACATTTGGAAGACATCCTCGCTTAAAAGAAGGCTAAGCAAACTGTAGTAGTTCACCACCATAACGTTTATATCTTTACTAACTGTAATGCAAATAACTTACTGCTTTCGTTGACAACACCTTTTTCCCGAGAACACGGGAGGCTGTACACACGGACGCCATGATGGTTGTTTCGAAAGACACTACAGCCAACGTCACCGCGTTCATCGACGGTGAATATGATGGGAGATTCCATCCATAACTGTACAGGGGTGTCTTTATATATGTAAACATTTTCAACTACTGAAATCAATGAAAAATGGGTTAGTGGAATTACTGTTAATATTTTTTGTGACTAGACCACATTAATAGTCAATTTTTTTGTTGATATATCATGTCTTTTGTTTTCGATGTTCAGCACTTTTCAAAACTCATACCTAGTTTTCACATAACAGAAAATAGTATGGTTGAAGGAGGAACACGATTCTGCACTGTGAAATGCGAATGTAGAAACTGCTGCATCAAGAGGTAAACATTTACTCAGGTAAGCAATTTAGCAATGCATTCTATTTTTTTTAATACACCAAAATAACATATTTGGTGTATTGTAAAGTAGGCCTAAGTCACCGTGTGCAATTTAAATGGAATGCCGAAATTACAACCTGACCATGCCCTAGTTGGTAGATTATGAGAAAGTTAACGTTAGCTGCTAACGTAATTCCAGTATTATTCTCTTGTTTGACTGTAGGATTGATGAACAACTTGAACGACCCAGACTGGAACATAAGGCCCGATCAGGGGGCAGGTGGGGATAACAGCAAATGGAATTATGCCCTCCTCGTGCCCCTGTTGGGCCTCGCTGCTTTTCGTAAGTAACGGAGCTTTATGGCCCACATGTTTCTCTTGAAATACCGGTAACGTGTTATAATGTGGACATTCATTCCTCTTGAGAGGAATTTCACCATTTATTTATCAATAACTGAACAAGCCGCAATAAACCCTGCACAGGTCCCTTGGGCATAGCGGTAGACTAGTCAGATTATCATTAGATGTTTTTCAAATAGTAGGCCTACTACACGCACCAATTAGGGGTATTTCAATGACTGTGTATATAGTCATTGGGGTATCTCATCACCACCCACCATAGTGATGTGTGGTGATAAAGGAAAGAGGGGAAAATGAATTGTAGTGTATGTGTTTTTCATCTTCTATGCAGGATGGATATGGTCCAAGGAGTCCCAGAAAGAGATACAGGAGGCTAGTACTAAGTATGACAAGACCATGAAATCCATCCAAGAGGACCTGGAGCTGAAGTACCGACAGTCACTGACAGAGAACCGCAAGGAGACGGTGCAGCTGGAGCTGGAGCTAGAGAGGGAACGCAGGCGTGTTGAGGGATTCAAGCAGGCCATGGCTTCTCAGAGCCAGCAGCTCCTGGAGGAGCGGAGGGGGCTGAATCGCGAGCGCCAGGCTCTAGACCTACAGAAGGGGAGGGTGCTGCAATCTGGTGCCGCTGGGGCACTCTTCCAAGAGGCCCTGGAGAAGGAGGGCCAGAGGGAGCAGTCGGCGATCCAGGCCCTGCAGCAAGTAGAGGAGAGGCTGGTGGACAGGCAGCAGGCCTTCTGCAGCATCCTGGTGCCCAGGGACAAGAGACTGGAGATGGAAAAGGACCTGCTGGTGATGGCGGCCCGTGAACCAGCCCTCGCCCGTCTGGGCATGGAGGAAAGTCTCAGGGACATCTTTAAAAACGACCGCAGGTGTGCAGATTACCTGAACACAGACAAGCGAAAGAACGGGAGTTTGATGTGGGTGTATTTGAGGTATTGGCAGCTGCAGGTGGCTCTGGAGAAACACCAGAGGGCAGAGGCGTCTCTGCTGGGTACACAGCCCATTGAGAAATAAAATGTTCTTAGAATTACATGCAGAGGAATAATAAGCTAAATATTGTTGGCACTGTACATTCCTGCTGTCTAGTTCCATAATAAGTTGAAAGATTATATCAAGGACCACCTTATTTATGTAAAAACTCTTCCAAGAAACCCTGTAAATAAAATGACCAAAATAAACATACACAACACATTATTTTTTAGAATTGCTATAAAGACAACCCCCCCACCCCTTTTTATTTATATCACAAATCCAGGTGGCATTTTGGACAAAAGCTTCTTAATACCTGTCAACTGAACTCTTTCTCCACCCATCAACTGTTTGTAACCCTTACAGGTGTGACACATAGCCAGAGAGACAACAAGACAGTTTGTGTGCAAGAGAAACATGACTGTGTAGTGCATGTGAACGTTGTCTCATTTGATTGCAATTACATGCAAATGCAATTTGATAACATAGAAACAAGCAATCAGGATTAACTGCTAATAAACTTCATTAGGTTACTGTCATTTTTTGACAAGGGTTTACCCAAAATGTTAAAAAATTCATTCTCTACTTTAGAAGATGGTGAATTTTCAAACCTGACACCTGTCCAAGGGATTTTAGACAGATGCTTGTACTACACTTCCACTATGCCATGAAATAAACATGATGCATGTCTCTCACCTCTGGCACTGGGTGTTTACCTTCAGACACTCCTAGCAAAGACATGTTGTATCTTAAAGGAGAAGTTTGGTGCAAATCATTAGCCCTGTTTTTTGAGGTCACCAAGAGCCATCAGTAGGAAAAAGAACATGACCAAATACTGAACTGGTTACTAACATTAAGTGAATGGGGCATACTTGTTTAATTTTGCATTTTGCCATTCAGTTAACATTAGTTATTAGTTTGTTATTTGGTCTATGTTGCATCAACAGGGCTATTGATTGATTCACACCAAACTTCTCCTTTAAATTGTAAGATTCAATTGGAACTGTGATGCAAGGCGAGACCCTTCTGATACAGGTACTGTAAGTTGACTAACTGTCTATGATGAATTTATGATCTATAGCCTGGGTATACAGTGAAATAAAAGTTGCATACAGCATACTGATTACAATGATTCTTAAATTCTTCAAAAAACTGCAATTTAATAATTCATGACACCTGCTTAATCCTTTATTGACAAAGGGAGTCCTTCATTTTCACTTGTTCAACATATTAAGGAACATATTAGAAATGATCACAACTGGAACATGAGTTCCAAGCATGATACCTTGGCAACTGTGTGTTTTGGTCTGCTTGTAATCATACTGAGCACTCCTTTTGCTGGTATGTATGAAGCCATTACAGGTAATTATAGGCCCTACGGCATATTAATGACAATATTAATGACAGATTATTTCACGCTTCTATATCCTATATGTTCATCTGCCTGACAATACTGGAATGGCATTTTAAGCCTGATAATATACAGAACTAGTTTGGCAAGGAAAATTTCACAATGGAAGAGTTTCAATGGAACAATGCACCACGATAAAAGGTAGGCCTCACTGGCACTTCTGATATGGTTCACCAGTATTTTAAAAACACTGAGAAACATCTTTATCTGAAAGATGCTTCTAGGAAGATATAGTTTTATAGGTAGCCTATATAATCATCTTTCCAGGTTGGTTACCTTGGTTGTCTCACTCTTACACCAATTTGAAGGAAGAACAGGCAGCTTTCTGAAAGGCTCTTAATGAGGGACATCAGCAGAAGCAGTTTGCAATTGAGGCATTAAACAAAGAGTGTCTCCTGCAGCATGGAGATGGACATGCGCCAAAGGGACTTTATATGGTTCCGTATTTTGCGGAATATCATGGGGAAGAACCAGGAGAAGTCAGAGCTACTAACAATAGCATGCAAGCCGGCCCCTTACCCCTTTGAGAATGGACAAAAGTCTTCAGGATATGCATATGACACCAGTTGTTCAGAAGACCTAGGTAGGGACAAATGCAAGAATGGGTGTCTGATGTAGGTTTACCTGGACTACTGGCGCCGTGCCCATACCCAATTAAGTTTAAATTCAACTTGAGATGAGTAACCTGAATGATCCAAACAATGGGGACTGAGTTCACATAGCCAGAGAGAACAACAGTTTAGTGCATGTGGACGTTATCTCATTTGATTACATGCAAATGCAATTCGATAACATAGAGACAATCAGGATTAACTGCTGATAAACTTCATTCATAGGTTACTGTCATTTTTAGACAAGGCGTTACCCAAAATGTAAAAAAAAATCATTCTCTACTTTAGAAGATGGTGAATTTTCAAACCCGACACCTGTCCAAGGGATTTTAGACAGATGCTTGTAGTACACCTCCACTGCCGTGAAATAAACATGATGCATGTCTCACTTCTCTGGCACTGGGTGTTCACCTTCAGAGACCAAAGGCTTCAGTGAACAGGTGTGTTTTGTGAGGAACACCAGTGTGGGGGTGTATGTGAAGAGGTATACTGGGGGCAGCAACACACAAGGCTCTATCACCAAAGGTCCATAGCCTGGTACAGGGGATGGCAAGATGGCCCTTGCCAGATGACTGGAGGGACCTTGACTGGGAGAAGTGCTGGAGGAGATTTGAGAACTTGTGAGCAAGTGCATGGAGGGATTTAGGTAAGGAGCAGAAATCTGTATACGAGGCTTGGCTGTGCTTGTGGCAATGATTCAGATTTGCAGAGACAAGATCATGTCATCATTTGAAAAAGCAACTAAGAAAAAACACTCAAAGACTGCCTCTTTTGTGTCAGCAGTAAAAATCTTTTGATTGGTTACCTGTCCTGCTCTTCAGCTCAGTGCATTCTCATCCCTGTTTTCCAAATCCTGAGTTTCACATCTTGATCTACCAGTTGACAGTAGATGAGTGCTGTAACAAGAAGGTGAAACTACTACAGGTACAGTAGGTTGACGGATGACATTTGCATACTTTCTTTCCTACCTATTTTCCATATTCTGCAATAATAAGTAGATAAATCACTGAGTACCATAATTCAATAAAAATGTATGTCTTAATAAATGTTCAAATTTCGTCCTTAATTGACCAGGTTAGCCTACTTATTCAAATGTGAGTGCTGATTCTGTAACTAAATTAATTTCAACAGAGATGAGTAAGCTGAATGATCCAAACAATGGGGATGACAGGAGGTGGTGTTATTCCCTTCTTGTGCCCATAATAAGTGTTGCTGCTTTTCGTAAGTAAGCTAGTAAAGCAGGTTTTTCATTAGTAGCCTATGTGAGCTCAGTGTTTGAGTCTGAATCTGGCTAATGAAGCTCAGCTGTATGACATTTACATTACATTACATTTCTCAACTGGTATAGAGAGTGGAACCCACAACCCCTATATTCTAAAAACAATTATATCTTGATATGGGTACCATGTATTTTTTACAGGATGGACTTGGGCTAGAGAATCCAAGAAGGAGATCAATGAGGCTAAGAAAAAGAATGAGCAGTACGTTGCAAAGCTGGAGAAGGATCTACGCACAAATCGCAACCTTGTGGTCATCTACGAGAAAGAGAGGGACAACTATTACAGCACCCTTGAGAGTGAGAGCAAATGGGAGGAGTCAGCAAACAAGGCCCTTGATGAAGTAGAGAAGAAGCTGATGAGAAGGCAAGAGATCTATTGCAGCCATTTTGCGTCGAAGGACTCAAGAATTGATATACAGAATGATCTCCTGGTGATGGCAAGCAAATCCCCCCTTGACAGACTGCAAATGCAGAACGACCTCATCGACATTTTTAAAAAAGACCAATTCTGTGCAAGTTATTTTAACCAGGACAGGAAGAACAATGGTAGACTGAGGTTTGAATATATGGAATTTTGGCGAAAACATGTGGCATGCTTAAAACACAAGAAGGCAGAGGAATGTCTGAGAGGTCAGCCCACAAAAAAATAACATGTCAGTCAGTTCAACATGGTCAGGTATAATGTATTGTAACCTGAATTTATTATGAGATTGACATATGACATGATGATAAAACTCTTTCCGCACCAATAATCAGATAACAACTCTGTTCTTGCGCAGATGATTATCCAAATAAAATAATGAAATGCTTTGATTCACTAATTTACCTCTATGTCCATGCAAATTTGGTTTAAAAAATATAATAGTGGTGGTAGATCTTTGTTGTGTTAATCACATTTTCAGGGGGTGAAATGTTTTAAATTGTGTAACTTCTGTCTTTCTTGCATCCCATTCCTCTTAATAAATGAAGAATTTTAAGGAACTTCTTGCTTTGTAAGTGCTTGTATTTTAAAGAATCCTTATGCAAGAATTTAGTCAATGGTAGGGACAGCCAAGAGAGCAAAGAGTCATCAAGCCATCATAGTAACTACAAAGCTGATAAATTAAAGGTGAAATCCAGAGTCAACCAGTCCATATTCCTGTTCTATGAGGCTGCCAAGTGCTGTCATTAGCTATATGAATAAGAGCATTTGGTACAAGCTACACTGAATTTGTGAACTGGCATCTTATGCTAATTGACCCTCATACCTACCAACGGCACACATCAAGTAAGTCAAGTCAAGTCAAGCCAGTTTTATTTGTCAGTTTCCCACTATCCCAGTTTTATTTTTCAAATCCCACTATCCCATGCAGACAAGTATCAGGACAGGACAAGACAACAATAAAGTGCACATGCAGGCACAACAGAACATACAGTTTAAGACAAATAATAAATAAAGTGCAAAAAGCTTATACTTTTACTAGTACTAAAAACTAACTAATATTAAAAATAGTGTACTGTGAGGTAGATGTTGGTTGTGCAACAGTCAGTAATAAGAGCAAAATATTACTAAATATTAAGGCTGAAGATGTGTGCAAAATATTACTAAATATGGCTGAAGATGTGTGCAGTTTGCATAGTGCAATGTCATTTCTGTGGGTCAGGGTCCAGAGTGATTCCTGACACCAGTCAGTCTGGTGGATCTGTTGGCAGAGGCTGGGGATGGGGTGGGGAGAGAGTTCAGCAGTCTCACAGCCTGGTGGATGAAGCTGTTGGTGAGTCTGGTAGTGCGGGAGCAGAGGCTCC
>JASCQY010000068.1:5128648-5148031 GCA_030264315.1 Sardinella tawilis
GAAGCTGTTGGTGAGTCTGGTAGTGCGGGAGCAGAGGCTCCTGTACCTCTTACCAGAAGGCAAGAGGTTGAACAGGTAAGAAGCTACAGATTGATTCACTCCAGATAATAACATACAGTAGGCCTACAGTAACTTTGATTAAGCGATATAAGGCTCAAGTGTACTGCTAATATATTGTTCTGCACATACATTGTTTCACTCTACCTCTGCATGCAATGACACATGAATGCAATGAAGTGTTTTAATAAACAAAGGAGGGATGGAGGGATGGAGGAGTGCCTGAACACAGATAGGTGGAGGCTGTGGACGAATCTAATGTGAGTCATATCTTGGCTACTGGGTCTGGAGATACAAGAGAGGGCAATGAAAAACAGTCTGGAGAATGTTGTGACTTTGTGACACATTTTGCAATGTGACGTGGTAAAATAATATGACACAATTACAATATGAAATGGTAAAATAATATAATGTGATAATAAAAATCTTATTCATAAACAAAATTGAATTTAATTGAATTGATCTTTGTACAGAGGTGAAATGCCTCTGCACGAGACAGCCATGCTTATTCTATCACCTTTGATGGTAATTGTATCATTGAACCAAGACAAAGATGGGAAAAAGTTGGCTATAGCAAGTGTAATTCCTTTATTGTGGCAGTAGCCTTTACTATCATAAGTAGGCATGAATACCTCATGGAACTATCAGAAAGAATATGCAGTGTTGTGCTTAAACTAGTTCAAAAGAACTAGTTAATTGAACAAGTTCATTTTTTAAACTGATCTTCACACATTCTTAATATAAGAAGTTGAACAGTTGAATTAGCTCAGATTAGTTTTAGTTCAGACTCAGGATCACTTTACAATAGGTTTAGATACAAGTTTTAAGGTTATTGCTGATTGAAACATGTATACAAATAATGAATAATAACATTAATAGTTGGAGATGGTAGTGATGGGCAGCTGATCATGAGGGGTATTATAATTAAGGGTTTTCTGAAAATGAGCTAAATGTGGCTAGTTCACAGTAAGAGAACTAACATTAATTTATTTTTCTTTAATATGAACTGAACTTTGAACAAGTTCATATGAAGTGTGAACTTTTTCAACACAATATGTCATATGAGAAGGTGATTCTATTTAAATTTAAAGTGAAGTGGTTTCTCATCAAGTCCCACTCCCAGTTCCACACCCTAGATTTCACATCATTATTGTTAAACATCTTGATCTACCAGTTTAGGGATGTGCTGTTGCAACAGAACCTGCATGGTAACCCTCGGTCAAGATTTCTAACATTAAAAAAAAACAAAAGAACTAAAAAAAAGTAAACACAGTTGTATAGTATGGGGGTATATTGCGTTCTTCTCTTCCAACATATCTATAGCTCATCTGTAGTGGCCATGGTCTGAGTTCCAGAGGCTGAAGAAGGAACACAAGTCTGTAACCACCCTGGAGGTGCAGAGGATGGCCCTGGATGAGCAGAGTCAAACAGAAGCAGGCAGTGATCGAAGCAATCAAGGAAGTGGAGGAGAAGTTAGTGGACAAAGGGCCTCCTGCAGCATCACGCATTCCCCAAAGAAAGGCCTGAATGGTCTGATTACATATTGCACCATACATAGTGCAGTACATCTTAAACTGAGGGAGAAGAACCTGGCAGACGAGCTGATTGAGATTGCACGTACAGTAAACCAGCCATTGACCCTCTTGGCATGAAGAAAGGTCTTAAGGATATCTAGTTTGTACTGTACGTGACACCAGTTGTGCCAAAGACTCAGTCATGAACATGCAAAATCTGATGAAGGCTTACCTGGACAAGGCTACATATGGAATTGCAGACACATATGAGGACTAAGGCATCTCAGCTGATCTCAACTGAGAAATTTTCAGTATTATTTTGGGGCCTAAATTTTGTGACTGATTTCTGTTCATATCTAAATGAAAATAAAATGCTAGCCTAACATGACTGCGATGTGAATTCTTACTTTATTTTCATAGGACATGCTTAGCACAATCATATTGGCAACTCATATTGGTACAGTACAAATCCTACTATAAGGCCTGCAGAGGGCAGCACTGCATTCATGTATACTTTGTTGGAAGTAAACAAACATGCCGGGGAAATGGTTCATTGGAAAAAAGTAATGGTATTAAAGAAAAACACCAAGCAGGGATCACAGATTTGCAATTATTTATTTTCTACGTCAGGATTACATTGTTATCTGGTGTGGTTATTAGAGGTGGACACTGGATGTTTTATCTCTGTGACTCCACAAGGACATTAAACGGGCTACTGCTTTGGAAGACCAGAGAAGGGCAGGAGGCGGCGAAGGAGACGGTACTATCTCATTAACTAATAGTCTATCGTAGCCGCACAGTCTCCGAGTGTTCACTTTCTCGTCCCATTCAGCAGGTCATCTCCATCCTCTCCTGCCATACAAACAGCAGCGCGTCTCCCAGTGCCCTTTCTAAATATTGCAGCAGCTATTCTTTCTCAACACTGCTGACACCTTTGTGATCTATAAGCCCAGGAGGGCTGGCTCTAGTTGCATGAGACATTAGTCCCTCATCACTCCTGGGCATCGACAGGGGAAAAAAAAAAAAAAAAGCCCCGGTCACCTTATACACCGTAGCCAGGTTACCGTTTGACGTGAAACACAGCAGTTATCCTGGTACCCAGAGACATGCTTTCGCCCATTTCAGAAGTAGGCCTACAGTGGACTGCCCCAAGCAGCCAGCCGCAATCAACAGCATTACTTAGGGTTAAATGTATACATTTGTGTACAGTTATATAGTAGATCTATCTCTAATAATTTACAAGGATATATACATTCAAGATTCGTTGCAGTCAAGACATCTGCACAAAACATATCGCTGTCACATGGATAACAGCAATATGCATTTATATGTACATTATATTTATAAATATAGATTTGTTATACATGTATATATTCTATAAAATTTCTCTTTCCATGTACCTCACCACACAAGTTGTCAAACTTTCTCTTAGTTGGCTGCGACAGTGTAACAACAGAATGACGGTAAGCCGACTAGTATGGTCGAGGCCACCACAAAGTAATTTGCACGACTTTCACATTTCTATAGCAACACGATACAGCGTAAAGAGAAAAGGAGGCACAGCCTCAGATCAGACAGGAAGCTAGTATCAGCACAGAGGCGTGCACTGGACAGAAGTAGGATGCCACCATCTCAGGTGTTTGGAGTATAGTCACTATAGTATGTGTGCTTCAGGAGGATAGTGTGCTACATGTCATGACAAAAGGCTGGTGGATGAAGGGCCACACCTAGCCTGACTTTTGATTTAGTTTGGTTGGTTGCTTTTGCCTCAGTTGGCGATTTTCCCTTCTAATCTTAAGTTAATGCTAGTGCTTTGGGTTCGCGATTTTGTTTCCAAAGGCTCATACACAATGCCACCTGTCATGGGGTGGGGGGTGGTGATGAGAAATGGGAATCGGGTGTTTGGGGGCGGCATTGTGGTTCAAGGTTCTGGGACAGCAGCCACGTGTCAGCAGAGACTCAAAACAGAAACAGTGACAACATCTGTCCTGCCATCTTTTCCAAGATCTGCTGATGATCATCACGAACTCGAGCAATACTGAAACTCCTTTGGACCAGAGAGGCATCTACTCCACCTCGCACAAAGACACAAGATTCTCTCTCACACACACACACACACACACACACACACAAAGCAATAAGAGAGAATGGATGGCGAACACATAGGACCCCATGAGGACCAGTGTGATCTCGATGACTGGGTCTCTGAGGAGCCAGGAGAGTGATGTGTGATTCAGGTCTGGGAGGTGGCTGATATACTCTGGGCCCCCTTCCCATGAGCCTTTTTATTTGTACAGAGTCTCGGAGGAAGGGCACAGGATGACGTGCTTACTCAAATGACCAGATTTCAATGTCCTGCACGACAAAGTCCTCTTTTTTGGAGAGCATCGGGTTGCCAAATGTCTTGCAGGAATGACTCCGTCCACGATAGAGATCGCCGTCAAGCCACAGGCCAAATTCACCCCTAAACACAGAGAGGCATCCAAGTCAAGCAAGGTTAAAAACAAATTTCCACACATGATAAAATCTTAATTTTTAGTGGTGAAATGAGCTGCACATGCGCCAACTTACCCGCCACCCCCAAAAGCTAAGGAATCCATATCTCCCTTCATAAAAAACATGTTGTCCCCAGTCCATTTAAACACCTTTACAAAGAAAGACAAACGCCAGCATTAACAACACTGGAAGAAGAGAACAGCCATTTTGGTATTGAGTTTTAACCGATGACACAGGTCTTTAAATTTCGATCCATCAAATCATGTCATAGGGATGAAATAAACACCTTCCCTCACCTCAAAGTCTGGACAGAAGGTGAAAAGGAACGTCTCTCCTGTGCCATAGAAGCCATCGCTGACTTTAAACGGCTCAGATGCCAATGCTCCAAAAACCTGGCAAGAACAAGGCAAGGCAAGGCAATTTTATTTATGTAGCACATTTCATACACAGAGGCAGTTCAATGTGTTTCAAGTATAAATTCAGTAACAGTAAGAAGTAAAAAAAATAAGATCACATTAAAAAAGACAAAAAATAAAAATGATAAAGTAAAGATAAAATGAGGCAGAAGAATGCCAGTGAAAAATAAAACATAGTACAGATAAAGTAAAAAGATCAGTACAGGGGGTCTTATCAGAAGGTTTTTACAGATAGTTTATCCCAAATTTTGAATCGCCTACATAGGGTCTCTTCAACAGCCAGGTTACTACTACCAAAATAACCTACAGATACGGTTTATACCACCATTTTAGGTTAGGAAGCAAAAACTCAACTTGATTTGGCCATCTTCCATGAGAGATAAAGTCAAATTCATTCAAAAAGAAATTCGTACCTGGCCATCGCTGTCTTTAATGACCAGGAGCACTGGAGAGTCCAGTCCCTGCATGATGCGGTAAAGGGTCTTGATGCTCATGCCATGTTTGGATGTACTGAAGGCCAAGGTCCAGGGATAGCCTATCGTCCGAGGGGGCAGGTTCTTCGAAAGCTGAAGATAGCACAAAGAAAACAAAACCAATTTAGAGGGTAACTAATGCACATTATGATTGAAAACCTTGCTATTCTCAATCTGACCCCTGGGGCAAGCTGCTTGATAGAATGTTAATGTTTGAGGTGCAAAGAGAAAGCAGGACTTGAATGTAGCAGTATAATCTCAAAATGAAGGTGTAGTCATGCAAAGGATGGTTAGAATGGACAGACATACAAAAGAAAACAGAGGGATGGATGGAAGCCTCTCACCTTCTCGATTTGGTCAGTCTGCAACAGGTCACTCGGATCACTAAGGTTGGGCCGGAACACTTCGGGTTCTGGTTCGCTCTTCCCGCTCGGACCATGCTTGGAGTTGACTTCCGCCTTTGTGGTGATCTGAGGGGCACAGGCCATAAATCAACTCTGTATCTGTGCAGTGGAGCGACACCGCAAGACCAAGGCTGTCAGGTTGAGGAGGAGAGGAGGGAAGTAGGGGGGGACTAGTGGCAGGGTTTCAAAGCACACACCAGTCAGCATGGGATGCTATGAGAGCTCACAAGTCTGAGGAGGGAGGGGGAGGGGGAGGGTTGGGCAAGTCTGGAGGAGAGGAAAGGGAAGAACATCGAATCTACATCAGCGACTCGACACACATGGCACGGATGTAGATTGGGAAGAGCAACGTTTGGGGCTGCACTTCCATGCTCTGGGGGCCAAGCTCGGCTTTTCCCGCTTTCCCTGACTTGACCTGACTTTTCATGTCTGAGGCAGGCTAAAGGGTTTTAAGGGGTACAAGAGAACAGGAGCAGGATCTATGGCAAAGCAAACCAAAGGCAAATATCCAAGATGCACAGGAAATGAAAAACATTCCCCTGTTGAACATTCTGATTTTGGAAAATTTGAATCTGTGTCACGGCATTGGCTTTTATGTTTGTTTGAGATACTTTGCCAGGTTAGATTTTTCACTCTTGGATGTTTGCACCATGTCCAGGCTGATGGTTATGGTATTAAGGTGTTAGTGCCAGAGGCCACACAAGTTCATATAACATGTTAGTAGGTAGAAAACAGCTGCAGATAGGAACTCCTTTAATCCTTATCAATCAACCCTACAGTCTATAGTCAGTCTCCTACAGCATAAGGGTGTGATGATGTTTAAAAGAAGTCAGCATTGCACTTCATGGCTGCTGCTTCTTCCCTGCAGAGACAGGAACCAGTCCAAGAACTGCAATGCTGAATCTATTCCAGTTTCATGACCTCTACTGCTAATGGGATAATTTGTCTCCCTTGCAGTCTAACAGCTTGTAAACTGTCTAGCTGTGTTCTGCTGCTAATGTACAGTATATCATAACACAAGAGCAAAGATGTCTCTCTACCCTGCCTCCCACCCCTAAGTCAATAATAACAAAAAAGAAAAGAATTCGAATGGCTGGGGGATTGCGCTCAGGGAATGAATGAGGGAGTTGCTTATTTGTTCTGGAAATGAAATCAATCAGGTTTTTTTTTTTTTTTTTCTTTTTTTGGCATTTCAAACTTCCGGCCAATCTCAGAATTCCACTGTCCACACAAAGGCCAAAGCAGTCAGTTAATTAGTCCTGCACCCACAACGCCTGAAATTTTCAAGTTCAATTTAGATCACTAATGATTGAAAACAAATAATGTCTAATAGTTCTCAGCTCAAGCCACAAGCCAGAAAGTGAAAAAAAAATGCTTTCAGTACTGCCAGTTGAATATGGCACACTGGCCCCGACTTGTGGATGGGCTTGACCTGCATTTTGACACATACATCATTAACAGACTGCTTGGGTCACTGCATGAGCACAGTGGAATCGGGCAGGCACCTGTAGGCGTTTGCAGAGCGAACGCAGGTCCTCGCTGTTTAGTGCATCAATCCGCCGGTAGTACTCAGTCACCGACACTACCTGTTACAGAGACAGGAAGAGCAGTGTGGTGATACTTCTGTCTGCCCTGAGGTCACTGTTAAGGGGAATTGGGAATTAAGGGGCCCACCAGAGGTCAGGTCTATTGGAGAGGCCAGAAAATTATTACAAAAAAATAAATAAATAAAATAAACAGGTAGATCCTTCAGTCACCAAACCAAACCACCAACCAAAGTTCCTGTCACACTTTCAGAGGTGAAGCCTTCTGCTGTGATTAGCCTACAATATGGGTCATGTACTGTATATTGTGATTAAGAGTTAGTAGTAGCTTGAAGTGGTTACCTGCTTTGTAAGTACATTGATTAAGGCATTAGTTAGCATTAAGTTAGACTTCAGGACAGAATAAGAGTCAAGCACAGGAACAGAAAATGAGGCCTTGGTGGATGTGTCTCCCACATGGCAACAGTTGTGCCAAGTCATCTGGAGAATCCCATGGAGCCGTCTGGGTCAGCCTATGGTGCCTCTTTCTCATAGGGAGGGAAGTGACAGCTGGGTCACCCCCCACCCCCTGACTTCTGCTTATGAGTGGCCACACAGGGGCAATGTGGACTAAATCAGCTTTATCTAAAGAGATTGCCATGATAAGTGAACTACACACCAGACAGAGAACAGGCGTGTAGCCTATGTCCAACCACCATAGGGAACATGTTCAACAATGACAAAGGGTTTGTGTTGAAGAGAGCCTGTCTGAGAACATTTTAACTTATGTTTTTATTAATCTATGCACACACAGCAACTTAAAAGGAAACATTTGAAAATAATTGAACCCAATAATACGCTATGGCATCCATCTTCAGTGAGTAAGTTACATTTCCCTATGCGCGTCGTTTTAGAACGCTAAGTTTGCAATATCATTATATGAAAGGCAATCTACATGTATTCCAACGATTCGCGTTTCCCCCAGAACAGACGAAACCGTTTTAGAGACGACATGCAGGCTACTTTTGAATTTGTGTCAAAATCATTGCGTACGCGTTAAGCACACTCTTAGACTATTCTTCAGTGATCGCAGAAAAGCTTATAACGTTACCGCTTCGTGGGAAATACTGGTCTTAACTCGTCCCAACATGCAGCTGGCGATGCCATCGCTTCCAAACTTAGGCAACTCTGAAGTGATCGATCAATCTTAAGTCTGGAACACTTGTTACACCCTTAATAAATCAGCTCTACTAAATTACGCGGTTTAAGAAAAGGTTGCGCTGGCTACAAAGTTCTATTTCACCACTCAAAGCTGCAACTACGCTTCATAACACCAAACTGCGCACTACCCTACACAAGCGCAACTCTATTTAACAACAAAAAACACGCATGCATTACCAAGCCGAAGCTGTATTTAGGTGTCAGTTGCGGTCCTTCTTTGATTCTTCTGGAGAAAAACATGGCAATGCAAGGTGACTCCGTGACATAAATATTATCCTGAGTCAAGAGAGCCAGCGGTAGACAGCGCTAAACTCAAACAAGCGATACAGAGGACCGATAGAATCACTTCATTTAAACGGGCCCGTGCAAGTCGATGTCAGGATCAGTCATGAGCCAATAGGGATCCAGGATAAGAGATTACTCATTTCCAATTCGTCGCCGATTTGGAGAAGCCTGAACTGGGTAATTGTCGATGCCAGGAACAAATCTGTTTTCTTTCTATGCACCATACATGGCGCATCATCACATCACGCAAACAATTCCATATATAGGGCTTCTATAAAATAGGCAACATGAATCACTTAATTTCTATCCAAGGGAGCAATGTTGTTGACTACAATCACCATAAAGAAAATGTAGGCCATAAACAGGCCATTTTTTCGCAGTAACCAATCACATGAATAGCAATATTGATAAACTACTTATAGGCCTAGCCTACAAAACACACACACACATATATATATATATATATATATATATAGGCATGTGGACAATTTACAAGTAAAAAGGTGATTGGCTATGTCAGTAGCCTACCCTTCAAACATCTCATACATATTGTGTAATATTGTGTAATTGCATTATGTTTGGCCTCCATTTGGACAAACAGAACAATGTGATGTAAGAGGAATGCAATGCTGATACAGAATTGGACCCGATTCAATTACCGAGAAAATATATGGGTGAGTCACTACCAAATCATTTCCTAATCCCTAAGCACCACACTGAGACATGTGGACATTGCTCCATCCTTTCAATAGAAATGACATATTCATACACATAAAACTAAAACAAGAAATTTAATTGACACTGACAGACAACAAAAGCGTTCATGCAGTCAGACAAGCAGAAACATGTGGATGAATATAGCAGATCATTCATACTTGCAGGCATCCACTCTCACCACAGAGCCCAGTTAAAAGCTCTCGCTGCAGCGTAAATCACTGCGTCTAACTGGATTACTGAAGCACAAACAGGCAAATTAGATATCTTCATAATAAATAACAAAACAAGATTTAAAACCACAGTCACATTGATACTGATGACACAAATGACAGTTATATATATACATAGATACAGTACAACACACAACACTTATATGCACACATCATATTAAAAATAGCAACAGAATTAAACAACAGGCAAGACGATGGCTTGCAGTACACTGGTGACAGACAGTAGCTTGCAGGCTGTTGACACTGGCTAATAGGCTAAGTGAATGGGAACAGCATGTCCACATCAGCCTTACCTCCCACTCCTTGGCAGTGATGTCAGCCACTGGTTTCTCCTCTCCCTCTTCCGTCTCGGCGTTCTTTTTCACCACCACGAAGCCCGGCTCACGGGCCACACCGCTCTCGCCGTACATATCAGGGGTCCACTGGACAAAGAACGAGTATAGGTGGTCTGACCTGGAGGAAAGAGGATGAAACAGACAGGGGGTCACTGGTCAGCAGGGTCATGACCACACTGGACCTCACACATCAAACATTACTTTCACTGTTTACTGCTCCAGACGGTTTCTTACCGACATAAAATATTTTCCTAGTCTAGAAATCAAGACATATACTAGGGGTAGAAAATGGCTTTGCTATGCAGGTACATCTAGAAAAGAGAGTTTTTTAGAACTTCTGCACACCTCCTTCGCACAGGTGCGTCGGAGAAGGTCCGTAAGGTCACCAACTTCAAGTCAAGCAAGCTCCCACACACTGTCCTCATTTGCAATTTAAAATTTATTCTGCAACGTTTCAGTCAGTTGACCCTCATCAAGTTGATTGTTAACTGTAAACTTTCCTGATGATGGCCAACTGACCGAAACGTTGGAGAATACATTTTAAATTGCAAATGAGGACAGTGTGCGGGAGCTTGCTTGACATCTAGAAATGAGCCACAGGGCCTCAGTTTCAGTAACTGTTCTCCCAAGTTTGGTCGGACCAATCACATCGCTCCATCTTTAGTGTGTGTGTGTGTAGAGGGTCACTGGTCGTATCCTAGCAATAGCTTGTCAGACTTCTTATTGCTTGCACAGACAGTTTGAAAGACAACCGCTGATTATGCCCCTTGGTTTGAGCCTGGTTTAAATGTCGTAGCCAGACTTTTCAAAGCCAGACTTTTCCTAGCCTGGTCTATCCATTGTAGCCAGACTAGATTTTTATATGTTATGTTATATTTTTATGCAATATCTTGACAGGACAATATTTTTACGCTACATGAACCTAATCTGCCTGCCATGCTCCATAGGTCCTGAGCAGGTTAAGGTAAGGAAATGCTGACCCTTTTTAAAGGAGAGGTTCAGTATGAATCAATCCATAGCCCTGTTGTTCAAGGTTACTGAATGCTGTCTATAGGAGAAAGAACAAAGAAATTTGATATATAGGCCGAATAATGAACCGGCAACTAAGTAAATGGGGCATAGTGAATTACTAACAGTTTCATTTTGCTATGCCCCATTCAGTTAACAATAGTTATTGGTTTGTTACTCGGTCCATGTTGCATCATTTTTTTTCCCATTCTTTTTGTGACAGACAGTATTCAGTGATCTCTTATAAAAGGGCTATGGATTAATTCACACCAAACTTATCTTTTAATGCTCTAAGTGTTATTTTACTGTTGCCCAACATAGTCACTGTTTAAAGTGACAGTCTGCTCTGTGGGACTCAAATCAAATTTAGACGCCCACAGTCCCCTGGCTGTGATGATGACTCTGAAAATCACACGGTCACACTACAGAGAGACCAACAGCCATGAGAATGCAGAGACGGAGGAGACAGCAAGGAGGCTGGCTTGGTCAGCGGTACACATGCATGCACACACTCACGCACACACACACACACGCTAACACTCACGCAAACACACACACGCGCTCACACACAAACACACGCGCACACACACACACAAACACACACACACACAAACACACACACAGTTTGGACCCAAGCCAGCACCCTGCTGGTTCCCTAGAGCTAGACTTGCTAAGTAGCGCTATGAAATGACCACGACACTGTGTATGGCTCAGCCTGACCATTAAAGCGCACAGCACGCACAAACAGGCAAACACACAAACAGATCTTCCGGGTGGCCACTCAACTGGGTCAGCCCACAGCAAAAACCATAATCTGCGATGTCTTCGCTAAAAAAGACTGCGACATGGGGGCTGTGTCCGATTTAGCCCATTATATTTAACACATAATGTGTACTGGCAGGCCTAATAGGAACTAGACAACATGTTCCCAGAAACTGAGCAGAAATTATTGGTGTTTACATTACTGTCTAGTTGAGGTGACTGCTAGAACACAGGGCCAATGGGCATGATCCATATTTTCACCCGTCCAGTAAAGGTTTCTGAAAGAGTCCTTTGTTCATGGTGTTCACTTTTGATGAAAAAAAAATAAAAACGTCT
This sequence comes from Sardinella tawilis, assembly GCA_030264315.1. Classification (NCBI taxonomy): domain Eukaryota; kingdom Metazoa; phylum Chordata; class Actinopteri; order Clupeiformes; family Clupeidae; genus Sardinella; species Sardinella tawilis. The sequence goes on from JASCQY010000068.1 coordinate 5,140,426, forward strand.
TATGTAATTTATGTTCGCCAAGTAAACATGGTAGGACTTCACAAACTGACCTATAATGCAATTACACTGTTATGGCAAATTAGATCGAGATTTTCTGTCCCAGAAAAGGGTGGAAAAAAAACAAAAAACAAACAAGGGCAGACTTCGTCTGTGTCTAATCCACTTTGAAGAGGAACATGTGAAGCCCCAACGCATAAATCTCAGAATTCATTAGGAAGCACCACTACAGAAGGGTCAAACTGATGCAAACTCCAGGGTCTTCCTCCTTCAACCGGTGGACTTCAGAAGTCATATTAAAGTTGCACTATGCATGATGTCACTTCTGTTGACATTCCACGTAAACACAGATAAAAACAAACAAAACTCTTCTCTCAAATTCATGCTGCTAAATCAATTTTGTTCACAGTCCCCCCCACCCCACCCATATGAGCATGCTCACTAACCTCCGCCCATCCCCTAACTATCTTGTTGGTGTTTGGCTGAACGATAGGTTATTATGTTTTGGTGCACAGCCTCTGTTGTCTCTAGAGATGGGACTTCCACAAAGTATTCAGAGGACAGGCAGCAAGCTGATCAAGGGGAGATGTCTAAGTTTTGAGACAAAAATGAAATTGCGCTAAAAACCATGAAACATCTCATAGGGCACCTTTAATGTGTCAGTCAGGGATTTCACCCATGGAGGAAAGCCACTCCATAAGCCTGTGACTCTTGTAGTTTAGCTCTCTGCGTCTCAGTCAGTAAACACATCCGTATGTTCTGTTCCTATTATTAACACAGCAAACACTTGTTTATGATCGTTAATGATCACGTCCAACCACACAATATGACAGCAAGGTCAGAAGTTCTCTTCTATGTCCCTGTGAGTGGGAATGGCCATGATGTACTTCCCTTTTTCACATCTTGGCTACAGACTATCTATGGCCCTGGCCCTGTCTAAATATTTGGGTAACTGGGCCAAGCAGGATGTTCCTAGAGAACTGGCAGTGAAGAGGGGCAGGTGAGATGGGGTGGGGGGGGTGGGGGGGTGTTCCGAGAGTCTGAATCACCTGGCCTAGAGGCCGGCAGCCCCTGCCGCTTGTTCTATAAACGGAGCGCTCACCTCTCTGCTGGGACGGCGAACCAGTACTCGTGCTTCCGGTCCCTCTGGGCGTACTGCTGCATGGAGGCGCTGGCATGGGAAACGAATGTCTTGCGCATGGCCTTACCGACCCGCAGACACAGGAACTTGTGAGAGGGGGTCTTCGGCTTCTCTTTGGCCTCTAGGACAGGAAGCAGGAAGCACGGAGTCAGTTGCTTTGCCAGTGCCAGCAAGACCCCAAGAGGCTAACTGGACACCAGCTACACATTATGCAATATGGAAATCGGGGCACTAAAAATAATCACTGTTTATAGGAAGACTGCAGCACACCAACTGTGTTTGTATACACAAATAGATCCCATGCATATGCAATGAGTAAGCACTTACTGTAATCTTGTCAGTGACATAGATTGATGACATTAAGGAATTATAAGAAACTTACTTTGAGACCTCAATTAAATCAAAATGACAAAGCTCATACTGTATAAAGCTTATATTTTCAAGCCGACACTTGAAAATCTCTTTAGCAAGCCACTGCAATCTCCCCATTCTCCTGCGACTGAGGAGGAGGAGGAGGAGGATGCAGGAAAGTCATTAGCTTGCAAGGCTGTAATCACAGCTCCAGGATACACAGCAAATCAATTTCAAGCCCATTCCTCCACTGAAACAAGGCCCTGCTGCGTAATTAAGCAACTTGCCTTAATTTGAACAGGACTTGAGAGCAAATGCAGCCCTTGATGGCCTTTTATTTTCTGAGCCATTATGCTAGCCATTAAATGAGGTACTTGGGGCGGGGGAGGAGGATGGGTCATCTTTGGTCGAGATGACAAGAAAGACAAGATCTCAGTCATGGATTATAGTCCATCACATGGCGCAGTTACAAACACAGCATTTGTACTGGCACAGATCGTTTTGATCTTAAAAAGGACAGTTTGTCCTAAAATGACAGTCTGTTTGAGAGAACAGAGGTTTGCTTGAATGATAATCAGATATCTTAGTTTGTAGGTCAACCATCCATTTAAGATATTTTTTTTCTGCCAATTTGTTGGATTTTAGATATGATAATTTACAATAAAATAGTCTATAGTACATCTTTAGTTTTTCCTGTCTTAAGATTTAGATTAGTTTACTAGTGTCTTTATTTTTTGTCCCTTTGCCATACAAGATAATAACTAGGAAATAGAATAAACAGAAGGAGGATTTTTTTACCTTCTTCTGCACCTTGACCTTTCTCTGTCCCCTCAGGATTGGCTGGTGTGGTGTCACTGACAGTCACCTGACTACCGTCTTTATGCTGATTGGCAGGTTGCATACTGTGGCTATCACCAAGTTCCTCCTTGCCTGCAGAGGGAGCTAACTCAGCGCCACTGCCTTTTCCCACTTCCTGTCCCAAAGAGGGGATGTCCGCCGCCACTGTGTCCGAGCTCTGCGACTCGGAAGGGGTACGGGAGCCGACCCTGGCCCCATCTCCCGGTGGGACGGGCTCCTTTCCAGAGGCATCCATGCCCGTGGCACCAGCATCCCCAAGGGAGTTCTTACTGTCCCCAGTGCTGCTGTCTCTTCTGCTGCTTTGCCTCTCCCCCTGGGAGCCCTCTCTTGCCCCAGCTGCTGCTGTGGCGTCCTCCCATGCTCCCCCAGCGATTAGCTCGGCCTGGTTGATGGTCTGGACGGACTCGGACGAGGCGCCGGAGGACTTGTGGCGTTGCAGCTCATCGGATGAGGGTGAGAGTTCGGACTCGGTGAAGACATCCTCGGAGAGCGAGGCTTCTGTGCTGCGAGGTGCCGTGCTTGCACTGTCGTTGCCCGTGTCCCGTAGGCGCTGGGCCACCTCCTCGGCGTTCCCACGGCCCGTTCGTTTGGTGTGGCTCACCTCCGGCACAGACGGCTCCAGCTCTAGCTCCAAATCCCTATGGAGGTCAAAGGTCAGACTTAGTCAGACTCAGGTCTTAGCTTATCCCTTCCACTTCAGTTCCAACCAAACCACTTCAGTTCAGTTCAGTTTTCCTCAATTAGGCCAATGTGACTTGATTATACTGAAAGTTTCTCTTTAGCTTAGTTTAGATTAAGTCTAACTTCATCCTATTTAAATCAATTGAATTAAGAGGTCTTCCACAGGCTTTCCAAGAATTATAAAATTGTGATTTATGGAGGTAGGAAGCTCCATGGCATAATATGATGCATGATGATCATAACTTGCTAACTGACATTTAAAGGGATTCTATAAAGGGCAAAGTAATAATCAATTAGAAAAAAAAAGCCCTGTCAAGAGCTGGGGACGGCAGTGGCAGAGCGGAGTTAACTGATCGGTTAATAAAGTCTCTGCCATCCTCAGCAACTCAAAGGGCTGCACAGAGCAAGACCAGACGTCCCTTAATAGGGTGTAAGAGCAGGGTCATACCTGAAATCTGGCAATACAAAATATTTGGTACAGCATTTGACAATTTTAGCAGGATGACGGTACAGAAAAAAAGAGACTTTCACTCCATTCCAGTTTCTAAAATCAATATTTCCTTGATTATTGGCTGCAATAATGTTCATTGCCACTGTAAAACCCACCGGAAACTTTTCTGTCGACTGTATGTTATTGGATTATACTGCACCACAAATGGATAAATACTGTAAGTTTGAGTGGCTGCATCTCTATGTTGCATAGCAACCATTTAGTTAGGAACACGTGTAATGGTAAAAATAATTATATTTCGCTCAATGGACAGGCTAAACTCAGCAGTCTGAACATGACCCTGTAGTTTGGACATTATGGGTGGTAAACAGCACCCAGACAAGGAACAACCAAAACGGCACTGTTCTTTTAAAGGAGAAATCCGCTGACTACTTGTTTAAGGAGAAGTTCGGTGTGAATCAATCCATAGCCCTGTTGTTCAAGGTCACTGAATGCTGTTTATAGGAAAAAGAACGAAAACATTTGATACAACATAGGCTGAATAATGAACCGGGCAACTAACACTAAGTAAATGGGGCAGTGTCTTACTTTCAGTTTCATTTCGCATGCCCCATTCAGTTAACAATAGTTATTGGTTTATAACTCAGCCTATGTTGCATACATTTTCTTTGTTCTTCTTGCTACAGACAGCATTCAGTGACCACTAACAACAGGGCTATGAATTGATTCACACTGAACTTCTCCTTTAATGGTCACCGGGTGCTGTGAGTAGGAAAAATAACTAGAAAATCTAAGACCACCGAACAGTGAACTGACAGCTAACACTAGCTGAATAGGGAATTCACTTTCATTTCCCTATGCCCCATTTAGTTGATGTTAGCTGCCGGTTTACTATTTGGCCTGTTGCTGTACGTACCTGTATGTAGTTTCTAGTAGTTTCTAGTAATTTTCTAGTTCTTTCCCTACAGACAGCACTCTGTGACCTCAAAACCATAGGGCTATGGATTACATTGCACCAGATTTCCCCTTTAATAGAGTGGCTGGGTCAACTTCACTGCTCCCCGAACACTGATGAGGTTGGTACTGCTAGCATGGTTCAGGACCAGCTGCCACCATTGCTAATTAACACTCAGTCATAATTAGTGAAGCTACTGCGTGCCCTAGACAGTAACTTCTTTTTCCACTTATCGGTGGTTCACAGTTGCGTCCAAAAATAGACGAGTAGCTAAATCGAGCACAGCATCGATGGCGCTCACATTCGGCCCCTTGACGAGCGTAACCTAATAAAACCCAACTGAACTCACGGTGGCACGAATTCACGCATCCTGCTGTCGGTGATCTCGTGGCACATGGCAGCCGACACCAGCTCCTCCAGCGGGCACATGATGCCGTACTCTTCACAGCCGCGCTCCTGCACCAGCACGTCGGCCTTGTGCGGGTCGAACATGATGTTGTTGGGCGTCACCAGCAGCACCCCGCTCACTATGCCCTGGTGTGGGGCACAGAGGAAAAACAAATTAAAGAGACGTTCACTGAGGACAAGTGTGTCAGTGTGTTTATGTGTGGTATATAGTAAAGAAGATTATTAAAGTTTTTGAGTTTCTTAATATCTCCTAAATTCTCTTGTGTCTGGTAGCCAGTCACATAATTATTCCTCAATCCATCCACAAATCTGCCGACTACTCTCTGAAGAATTGCCCTAAAATGAAGTGTGTCTGCTATGTAGTAGGACAGGGTAGGACAGAAAATGGAAACTGAATAATTAGGGGGACTAAATTAAGAGACAAAAGTGATGAAACGGTCCCCAGAGCGTGTGCTGCTTTTATTCTGGTTTTAATTCACTAAAGTGATCAAAGAATGACATTTTGCACCCCATTTTTCAAAGGGTGTAGTGATCACTCTGCATCCTAATGAATGAATATACACATCTGACTGGACATCATGGACATACAGTTATCACTAAAGCAACTCCAAACAGCCCTCTCAATACACATCAATCTTTCCTTAGTTAGCCTATATTCCTGAAGTGTAGTCTAGACGTTTCCCAATAGCAATCATGTTGTAAATCAATAGGGAACGTGATTAACCGTTGTGATAAAGTTTGTGGACATAAAGACAAATGAATGTCAATAAAGGACTTCTACAGTATGATGGGCACAGAGACAAACAGAACTTAATGACACAGCCCTATACAGGGGGTAGAGAGAGGGAGAGAGAGGGGGGGGGTGCACACAGACCATGCAGCAGACAGCAGATCACCACCATCAGTGTCTCACCTTGCCATCAGTGATGTACTTGCAGTTGATCTTGAGAAACTTCTCTGTAAGTGCCTCCTCCTCCTCCGATGTAGACGACACCACCCGCACGGGACGCGGCAGCGGGTGGGCGGGCAGTGGTGGCACATTCCGGCGATGCGTCTGGTCCGCGTTCTGTGGGGGAGAGGGAACGGGCCAGAGGGCGTTCAATGAGAGACGCCTGCGAGCAGTTAGACACACACTCACCACGGGACTGGGAAGCATGGCAACAGGAAGAGCCGGTGACCATATAGGTTCACCGCTCTGCTACGAGCTAACAGCTCAGCACCACAGAGTCAGCGGCCTGGATAATAACAACTGCTTCTTATGCAGAGAAAGGGGAGGAGAGAGAGAAGGGAGAGAGGGAGAGAGAGAGAGAGAGAGAGAGAGAGAGAGAGAGAAGGGAGAGAGAGAAGGAGAAAGAAAAAGAAGGAGAGATGAGAGAGAGACAGAAGGAAGAGGAAGGCCGATGGAGTGAGAGAGAGAGAGAGAGAGAGAGTGGGATGGAAGAGCCAAAACTATTCCAGAAAAGAAGAGACAACGAAAGCCAACAGACTAAAAGGTCAAGAGTTTTTTTTTTCCTTTCGTCTTTTTTTTCATTCTTTCTCCCGCTTTTTGTTCTTTTCTGCGGGTGACCTCTATGGATCGGGTTCGTTCCAAAAAATCCCGTCCACATTCCGACTTCCTTCCCTACTGGGAATCCTCACCCTCGCCCGCGAGAGCTGTGTATTTTTAGCGCCTTCTAATCAAACATTCCAAAGTGTGTGTGTGTGTGTGTGTGTGTGCGAGTGTGTGTGTGCGTGTGTGTGTTGTGTGTGTTTTATTCTCCCAAAACAAGGAATGCTAAAGCAGTAAGGAATAAAAAAAGAGTGCCTGTATGGTTTCAACTTTGCACTAGAGTGCCCGTTTCCATGGAGATTTATGTACACAGAACACAGACACTGAGCGAGAGAAAGAGAAAGAGAAAGAGAGAGAGAGAGAGAGAGAGAGAGAGAGAGAGAGAGAGAGAGAGGGCAGGAAAGGAAAGGGTCCATGGTGGCTTAAGCCTAAAGCTATTCGTCTCAGCTAATAACATTCAGGTCAAACTCTGCCATGCAACCAGGTTGCGAAACTCTCTACAGTCACCCATTAATGCAGGGAGGGTAGAGAGCGATGGAGAGAGGGAGAGAGAGAGAGAGAGAGAGAGAGAGAGAGAGAGGGAGAGAGAGCGAGAGAAAGAAAGAAAGCAGAGAGAGGGTGATTTAAAACTGGAAGGAGAGAATGAGTTTCTGAGAAGGACTACAGGAGGGAGATGAAGTAAGAAAGGGAGAGAAAGGGTCAAAGAAAGAGAAAGAGAGAGAGAGAAAGAGAGAGAGAGAGGGTGATTTAAAACTGGAAGGAGGGAGACAGAGGAATGAAACTAAAAGGGAGAATGATAAGAGTGTAGGAGTGATAACAGGAGAAAGAAAGAGAAAGAATGAAAGAAAGAAAGTAGGAAAGAAACACAGAAAGAGAAAAGAAAAAGAGAGAAAGAAAGAAAAAAAGAAAGTGAGAGAATGAAATAAAGAAAGCAAGCCCTTACGCTGAGCTGTAAGCCTTAAACATGCAACACAGATGAATCTAGCCGGGAGCAGAGTAGCACGATCAAGAATGTGTGTGTGTGTGTGTGTATGTGTGTGTGTGTGTGTGTGTGTGTGTGTGGCTAGGAGAGGGGGAAGTAAAAAATCGATAGCATGGGCCAGAGAAGGAGGGAGGGGTGCGGTTGCAAATGGATTAAAGAGGAGGAATGTGTTCGATAGGTTATGGCCGCCTGATACACACACACACACACTCACACACACACACACACACACA
>JASCQY010000068.1:5148131-5160941 GCA_030264315.1 Sardinella tawilis
GTGTGTGTGTGTGTGTGTGTGAGAGAGTGTGTGTGTGTGTGTGTGTGTGTGTGTGTGTGTGTGTGTGTGTGAGAGTGAGTATCATTTGATCATTCCATGTCAGCTCTTCATCATATTATGAAGCAGAATTCACTGAGCACTTACTACCCTACTGATGATGTGTCTGCAAGTCAGTATGAGTTCAACAGTATGTGCAACATGTACACAAACTGTGTGTGTGAGTGTGAGTGTGTGTGTGTGTGAAAGAGTGTGTGTCTGAACATTTGTAAGACAGTGTGTCTAAGCCCAAGTGTGTGTGTTTGTGTGTGTGTGTGTGTGTGTTTTAGCAAGGGCTGGTGAGTCATGAGGCAAATGGGCTCTCTCTCACTCCTGTGTCGCTGGCACGGGCTGCCTGGCAGTTCAATCCCTGACCATCTGGAGCACTCCACCAGTCAGCGTGCTGGCATTAACTGACCATGCTGTCACACACACACACACACACACACACACGTGGGTGCACAGATAAACATACAGATGCAACCAAACCAACTAAACTAGATCACACACACACGCAGACACACAGATCCATGCGTAAACACAGGCACGTGCATGCAACACAAACACAGACACACACACTAATCCCACACAACACAAGTCATTTGAACCCACCCAAAAAACATCATCATCCAGACCAGATACACTTTAGCCTGTTAAGAAGCCAACCAAAAATAGAAATATTCAACAAGGGCAGCTATTTCTCAAAAAGGAGCCACATCCTTCCAGTCATGCTTGACGAAGCCAAAGCCAAATCAAAACAACTGATAGAGATAAAGATCCTTTGGCCAAAGATGATGCACAAATGTTCAAGCATGCAGCACTAGAGCCTTATTAGCTTTAACTCTCTACCAACCCCTAGTGGTCATGGAGGGTATTAAAAAAAAGACCTGCCCTGTCAAAGCATTCCAACCCAAGTAGCAACACAACAGCAGAAACACTTCAAGGTCTTCAATGCATTTCTCTAGATGTCAGAGATAATTGCATGAAAAGGGCATTTAAGCCTGACCTGGAATCAGATTACACAAACACCAACCACCAAGCCCTGATCAGATCAAAGCTGTCCTCTACTCTACTCTACTCTACTCTACTCCAATGTTGCATGTTAGGCTGGAGTGATGTTTGTAAACAGATATTAAGCAGGGGAGGAATGTCAGCATCATGCCCTAAACCCTAAATCCTTCCAATGTTTTTTTTTTTTTTGCTTAGTGATATGACACACACACATACAAACATGTACGCACGCACGCACGCGCGCACACACACACACACACACACACGCACAAACATGCACACACACACACAACGCTCACTCACACACGCGCGCGCACACACGCGCACACACACACACACACAAAAATGAATGCAAATACAGCCTTATTACTTCTCTCGATAGGATTGTATGCTTTGCAAAAACATTATTTAAGCTGGTAACAAATTGGCATTTGAGATTACTTGCTTTATATCTATAGATCCGAGATAAAGCTTCTCGAAAGAAGCACAAATCAAAGTAGGCCAGTGCGACACACCTTGAAATTTGAATAATTTTCAACCAGTGGGACTCCACAGAATAATTGACTCTGTGGGAGATTTCTGGGGATGGTGAGGAATGTTTGTTTGTTTATTTATTTAATTCTACAAAGCAGGCAGAATATAATATGCCAGAACCATGGAGAATCATTCACTCACTCAATCTCCCCAACGCATAGTGCTGCACACAAACACGGACACAGATAAACACAAACACAAACACAAACAAACATAGACACAGACAGACATACAAGTATACACACAGACACACACACACACAGTCCCTGTGTGTTTGCAGGCTCTTATCTGTGTGCAGATCATGAAAAGCTTTCACATTAAGAGCCAATTAAGCTCAACTCAGCGGTGGGCTCATTTTCCTACCATCGACAATCTCTCATCCTCCACTTGCAAAAGCATTCTGTGTAAACACTGATTGGATACTTGCATGTGTTTGTGTGTGTGTGTAAGCCTTGTGTGCCTGAGTGTGACCGTCTATGTCCGTTCTTGTATGGATGAGTTGTATCAACATGCAAGATGTGACTCGGGTGTGTGTGCATGTGTCCTTGAAGGAGAAAACGCTTTGCTTTTATGCATGCAAGTCAGTGTGAGCGTGTGAGTATGAGTGTAGTGTGCATGCGTTTGATTATTGTGCAACTCTGCATGTTTGTGCATTACTATGTGAGGAAACCTGTAGAAGCTTATAGTAAGCCTTTACAGAAGGACAAGCACAATGTCCACAAGCTGTTACTATCCACCAAACTTCTATCGATTTTGCTCTTCGTCTGTTCCATCTGTCACTAGGAAAAAAAAAAAAGCCTCCAAAAAAACCTCCCTATTCCCTGTTGGTTTGACCGAAAGCAGATAAGGGTTCAAAGGCCTGTGACCTTTGAGGGACAAACCAGGCAGGGGGGGATGTCAAGCGAGGTGAGTTGGGGTCAACTGGAGCGAAAAAGCAGAGGCGGTAAGCCTGACCCAGTTTCTCCCTTGTGCATGGATCCGCAGCTCTCCGTGACTCTGACTCACATATCAGAATGCCGTGGTGCCTTAACCTCACTGACAAAGACGGCTTTCATCAGCCAGGCTACTTGACTTGGCCTGGTTTAAGCAGATATAATATATTAAATGTGTCTACATCAGAAGTATAAGGGGGGAAAATGAATGACCTGGATATCCTTCCCTACACAAACAGTATGGCGAGGTTTCACGAGAGGCTATACGGTCAAAACTGTATCTCTTAATGACTCTAGATTAACCCAGTTGTGGGGCCTGCATTAGTAATTCCAGTCAGTCACGTCACATCACAGTTCTGACCATTGGGCTACCAAAGCCCTTGCTATTAAACGGTCATAAAAAGGTGCCATTACTTTCACACTGTAGAATACTGTACATACAATAAAAAAATCTATATAACCTTTTATTCAATGCTGCCACCAACCTACAATATGTACAAAGCTAAATGTTCCAACTATCTACCACTGACGGAGCAGAACCAATTCAGATTTAGAACTGCTTACAGGATCAGGATTAGCACTAGATTGATTTTTACAGTCAGCCAATTTCAAATGAAACACGACTGCAAGTGAGTTCAACGTAAAAAGTGAAGACAAAAAATAAATAAATAAATAAATAAATAAAAATTCCAATCTACTGTATGCAAATCACTCATGTGCAGAGAGAGGCGGCCCAGGAGTCCATGCATACATTACTGTTATACAGTGACCACCAGCCTCAGCAGAGCTTAAATCACACGTCGCTAGGCAGAGGAACAGATGGAGGGGTGGGGGTCCCGAGGTGGCGAAGAGCTTTAAATGTTAATTGCTTCACCTCCAGCTGTCTTTTTCAGGAGAGTTTCACTCTATATAATAACTGTATGCATATCTGAGCCTCCCCCTCTACTCCCCTGTCGCTGTCAGAATTGTTAGAAGAGCTTTTGTGATGTCGTGCAGAGAGAGAAAAAGACGTGTGCCATCTTTGCCCCCACATTCAGGGCTCTTGGATCTCATTAGAGAATTAAAAACGGAATATTTAAAGAAGCCTTTAGGCATCTACATTGGACAGGACAAGAGTTCTGGTCAAATTAAGCTCTTTTCATATGTAAAAAGACGGGGAGTTTGCTCAGTCGGGAGTAGAGAGGATGTTTGCAGTGGAGGTGGTGGCGAGTGTTTGTTCACTCATTTTCAGGGGGAAAAAATGGCTGGTGTTAGTACAGTACATCAAATAGCCATCAGCAAGCATGGTGGGAAGCTCTATGTAAATGACCACCACAAGTGAGGGCCTCATAATCCATGACCTACAGTAGGTTAAAAGGGAATTATATCTTTCACGGATATCATAGCACATATCATAGCACATATCAAAGGTTTATACTGTATTACAGTGCTATGCTAACAATGCTGCTACATACTATACAGCAGAGTTCATTGAAAATGCAAACTGCAGAGGACGTTCTGTGCTGATAGCGTGTGTAATGCAGGCAGAACATAAACTGGTTGCCAAAGACTTATGAAAATGAATTGAGAAAAGCTTGGGTTTTGGAAATGTCCTATATATGCCCATCAGATGCAAAAATACGAAAAGTTCATGGTGGTGTTGAAGCAACATGTCAACTCAGACATGTGAGGCAAAATGACACTTTCAGTGTATGTTGGAAAGCTATTGGTTTCTCTTAAAAAAAAAAAAAAAAAAAAAAACATGCGCCTGATTTAGTGTTAATTTATGCCGTGGTGCAGTACGGAGGAGCAAATGTGTTGACCCAAAGAGGAGTCAGTCAGGAGACAATGGTGGTGGCCTACCGTGGTTGCCTTCTCCAGGTCAGCCTCAGAGGAGGTGGGAGAGTGGGGGCTGACAGGACTGAGAGATGGAGAGCTCTCCGCGCTGGACACATACTCCGGATCCGGGACATACAGGACCTACAATATCATAAGGTACACAATGGTAAAGAACAAACAGTGTCACCTTAAAAAAAAGAACTCTGCAGAACAAACAACATTTATCTAAAGCATGTAAGCTGTGCATATATGATATGGCCTTGCAAGCATGAGCCAGTTAAAGAATGCAATCTAATGTACACATAGGAGATGTATGTACTGTATATGGGCAATTCCAGCGTTATGGACGTGACATTTGCATGAAAATTTATGAACTAAATGTCCTGTAACCTTATCAAGCATAGCAATATTTAATTTTTTTGTTCATTGAACTCTGCAACCTCCATGACTGAATTCAGACAAACGCTCAAAATTCACGTCATGATTTACATCATAAGAATATGAGCCTTTTAAAAAGCGTTATGGACGTGACATAAAATGGACAAGCTTTTATGGGAGGTTACAGTTTTTCCATAAAGTCTGTGGAGTTTAAAGAGAAACACAGAAATCCTTTGGTTTATATTATGGAGGAGACCTAAATGAACACAGAAAAAAACTTGGTCGTAAATAAGTCATTTCTGACTGGAGTTATTTTGGGAAAACTGGCGTTATGGATGTGACAGTTTTGCATTATGGATGTGACATACCTGTAGCTGAACCAAACAGGTGTAAAAACAAAGCCAAAAGTTTGAATGATGAATTGATGAAAATCAATACCTTTTGAGTAATGTAAAATTAACCTCAAATTTATTATGCCTGTGACATTTCCATGGAATTGACAGCCTTAAAAAAAAAATAAAACATAATTTCCATGTTGAGTTTTACTCTTCTGTGGAATTGCTATATATATATATATTATTAAAAAGGATTAGGTGCAGCCCAGAGAAATACCCAACTGACACATAGCAGGTGTGTACTGATATCCCTGGCATGGGGGAAAGTACCAATACATTGGCATTAGAGCAAAGTTGCTATACATAGCTGATGCCTAACAGTATATGCATGTATCAGCCATTTTAAAATATTTTGAGGGATGTCAAAACTGGTCTGGACGTACAAATTGGCTTACTGACACACATGCACATGAGTGAATGATATTTGCAAGCAGTATGATACGGTCATACTGTCTGTGTGCCAGCACACAATTATAAATGGACAGAAAGGAAAGCATGCATAGACACAACTACCCCCCCCCCCAACACACACACACACACACACTAGCAGGCACCAAGCAGGGCATAGACGTCGGGTGTGAATTTTTTCGGCAGAGTGAGATCATCCCCATCTCCGCTGAGGAGATGCCATATGACCAGGCAGCACAGGGCCTCGGAACCCTCCTGCGAGGCCGAGCTTCTGTGCCAAACGGAACGTGAAACGAGAACCACCCCCCACCGACTGTTTGAGTTTGTCAGCCGGTGCCTTTCCCAGCAGGGCTGGGAGCTGGCTGATAAAAAAAAGAAAAAAAAAAAGAGAGCACCTCCAAAACGTCCCCTCGGCAAAGCGGTTGTTATCAGAGCAGTGCACCACGGCACGGCGGCTAAGGCCTGTTCCAGCGTGGGAAGACAGCAGGAGGCTTGTGGTCATATGCTAACAGCTTGGTAAAGAATGGCCTTGTGTGTGTGTATGTGTGTGCATGTGTAAGAGAATGTGTTTGTGTGTGTGTGTGTGTGTGTGTGTGTGTGTGTCTGTCTGTGTGTGTGCCCAGGCCTTGGAGCTGCAGTCAATCCTTTAAATATATAAGAAGTCAGAGACTTGCCATCATAATAATTGGGGTTTTACAAGATGTTCAATATTAACTCAAAATGTCTGCCTGACAATGTACTGTGAGCTTTTTAACATTACATATTTACATTTATTATTCATGTATAAATGTCCATTAGTGAGATAATCTTCAGGCTAGAGTTCGATCATGCCTTAATTACATTTTAATCACACCGCCTGTTTTGGTGAAATATGCAGGGCTTTCACCTTGCAACGCCTCAGGAAAAACTTGCTTGAATTTAATGTGTGTGTGTAAAGAGAGAGCTATTTAAGCAAAGCAAACACTGGCAGAGTGCCAAGAATAGTGTAAGAACATAGACACACGCACAACCTGATGAATGCACACCAACAGAAACACACACACACACCACAGTGACAATGACAGGCAAAGACCTGTGGTTGGGGAATAAGTCAATGTGAAGTGTTTGAGAACTTTCCTAATGATTTGTTTGATCAATATTTGATCGTTATTAATAGTTATTAAAGGAAAATATTGGAGCATCACAGACATAACTTCAAATTTAATTAAAGTGCTGAAAATTAGTCAGAAGTGTTTGAGAATATTCATTGTGAATGTATTAAAATTAATGTAAATAAAAATAATAAAATCTAAATAAATGTAAAAATTGCAATTGCCTTTAATAATAGGGATATTATGGTATGTAGGTTAAGTGATTTGAAGAGGAGGCACATGTTACCTTCCCAGGCACGACGGCCCTGGAGAAAAGCTTGTTGAGCTGAACCAGCTCATTGGGTGTGGTGTCAAACTTGAGAGCTATGCTGTTCAGGGTGTCCCTCGATTCCACCTGTGTGGGCAAAGACAACAAAAGCAGAAATTAGACTTTTAAATCTCCATGCATGTGAGCGCATATTTAATGTAGCATTCATACAAGTGCTTAACCTGGATTTGAGGCTCTCCAGGTGATCTAATTTCACAGTGGATTTTAATATGATTAATCAAACATGACAGAGTTGGAAATCACCAGGGCAGGATTTTCTGTAGTGTTTCACACATTGTGAATTCACATGAGGTCTCATTTTAAGTTTATATGCCTTTTTCCCCCCTGGCAGGATATCATGACATTTACACTAGACACACGTGCAAAAGCTGATCCATGCTGACATTCTAAGGGAAGCGTTTCTTCCCGACATGATCTCTTGACACACCATTGAATAATTCTGCTCCAAACCTCAGCCATCAATCCTGCTAGGAAAACCAACACTCCACCAGTTGATTAGAGCTCAAATCTGATGCCTGATTCATATGCGCTAAGAGCATGTGATCAGCTGTAGGTTGACAGCCAGAGCTTCTTCAGATAGGTGTACAGCACAGATACTGTAGAGAGCATCTGGCCAAACAGAGAAGGACAGTAGCAGCTTAGAGCAGAATGAAGCCCTGAGGGGGGCCTGTTTGCTTAGCACACAGAGCAACGAGACCTCTCGTAGATTCTTCAAATGTCAGGCTACACACACACACACACACACACACACACACACACGGTATCAAAGAGTCCAGGTTACACACACGCCACAGGGAATGTCGGGGGAGGGGAGGGTATTCCAAGAGACACAACCACAGTGTTCTGAATGCTTTTAAGGAAACCGTTATAAACAGGTGGGGTATGCAGCCCCCAGAGAGCTGAAGGGGTGGTCACCTTGAAGAAAACGCAAAAGGTCAGACACGCTACACCGCAGAGAGGAGGCAGTGGGAGGCCATCATTCAAGGAGACTATAGACTACTCCCTCCAATGCTAATGAGCAATGTCATGTGAAAGTACACTGGGAGGACTATTTGGGCAGGATCATCACCAAAGTGCATCCCTGCTGAAGCATGCAAGTGGCATAGAGCATCCTGATAAGCACACAGGTGGATGGATATATGGTATTGCATGCAGTCAGAATTAATAGTAGAGTCTCTGCATCATTAGCCTGGCTAACAAGTGAGATTTAGTCTGGGGACCACCTATACATTTTCTCGTACGGGATTTCAGGTTTCGTTTGTCCAAAAGTTTGCGCGTTGTCTTGCCATCTCCCCCCGTTGTGTGATTGGTTCCCAAATTCATGCGAAAATTTTGGCCATAGTCTCCAGGCTGCATGCAGTTCGGAACGAGCGCACAAGGCAGCATGGATATTCCCAGGCTACTGCATCATGTGTCTGTAGACTAACACACAGACAAGAGCAAAGAGTACCGGTAAAAGAAAAGTTCACTGGTATTTAGCAGACGCTTTTATCCGAAGGATCGCAGACACACAACTTGGGGTTCTTTAATGAAACACAACTATTAACACTTAATCTCTGCCATCTTTCACATGAACATATTCTTATGATTTCAAATTGGCAACTAATAGACATTTGGCAACCTTAAGACATTTGATAGAAATGATAGCCACCATTACTTGTTCTTTTCAAGGTCCTAATTATGGCCATTATGTATTCCTTCAGGATATTAGCCAAAGCATCATTACAGGGATAAATTAAAGAGCAACATTATTTTGACTTTGAAGATAAGTGCAAATTAAAATCCTTCAAAGTAGTCAAAGTGTAGTTGCGATGAACTCTTCAGTGGCTTGAGTTGGTTCTCACCACACAAGGGATGGGCACTTAATTTGTTTGGATCTGTTTCCCTTGAGGACTGATTACATCAATTTGAAAATATGTTAGGATAATCACTCCGAATACACACAGCATAATCACCTGTTAAGTTTGTACAGCTTAGCTTTTTCATACAAAAGGGAACACAAAACAAACACAATGGTATTCTGCCTATGGCTAAAAAGGAAGAGTGTTTCCCATGTGCCTGGCATGACTGATAGCCATGGGACTAGACAGATCCTCTGCTTAAATCCCAAGTTCTCCATCCAGTGGTCAAACATGAAACAGCAGGGGCCTTTTCCCCCTGTCCCCACCCTCTGCTCCAACCTACTGCAATGACTCCACAGACCAGCGCATTCCAAACAGAAAATGTACACTCCAGATCAGTCGTCGCTTCATTGAGTTCCGACCTGTGGGAGTGGCAGTCCAATCCTTCTGCGTCCGAGTCTCGGATCACAGGATCACACAGCCACCTGATCCATTACAGGGCAAATCAATGACTCTCATTGGGTATCGCTTACAACCCAACAGCCAATCATGAATTATTTAAAGGATACATGTCGTCACATGCCCTCAGACCGCCTCTTTTTGGATGGTACAACAAACTCTCTCAGCTTTATGAAAAGTTAAACTACTTTTATTAGCTGTGTTCAAAGCATAAAAGGTGACAAAATAAGCATTTGTACTAGGCTACACCAACCGAACGTGTGTGTCATGTCACATGCATTTTTTTTAACATTGATTAATAGACTAATTAATCAATACTGGCAGCCAAAAGGTTATTCCTTATCGAAATAATGACAGAAATGCACTGTACTTGCCATAAGATCTTGTCGTTTCAAAATACAATAGAAACACACACACACACACACACACACACACACCCACATCCCGCTAAACATTATTAGTGTTGTTTACTTAAGACTTAAGAAAATAAACAATAAGATACAGTAAATGCTTTATTTACTGTCGTCCTAATAAATAAACACTCACACATTAGCAGCCCTTTATGCGACTAGCATCAATTAGCTTGCAGGTATTTGACTAACAATAGCAGTCATTCTTTTAAGGTGACCTGCTTCTGCTTGGGGAACTGCTCATTCTTCTGGGGTAGACTGTTTATAGATTACATTGTATGTCCTGTCCTTGAGAAAAGAGGGCTGAGTGTAGCAATCACTCTGTTATGCTTTTTCCCTAGCCTGGTGTCTGGCATGCTCCATTCAGTGTACCCACACTGGTGATCTCCAGAACAGCCAATGAAGAGTCAGGCCTTGCTTAAAGTCAGGGAAATAAAAATGACGAGACAGCAAATACAACCAAAACCAAAACAAGCCAAAAAAAACATGCTTTAATTGCAACAAAAGTTTAGTTTACTATAAATGGATTGGGGAAATATTTGCACAAAGCGTGGTCCCAGTTGGGTGTGGGTGGCGCTGGGAAGAGTTTTCTCCACAACAGATTCTGCTGATCTGTATCTGTGGATAACACTTCCTCTTTACCATGGTGCCAACTTCCTCTCAGGGGAACCAACAAGCTCTCACTCTCCCCACAGCCTCCAGTGAGGAGTAAATATAAAACATATGCCAAGCAGTTGGTTGGGAATTGGGCAGGTACACAGTTTTCTTTGCTTAAAAGAAACCAGAAATCTGCAGGAAAGCTACAGTATTTGGGGTGGTGGTAGTGAGTGAGCTACTTTGTTTTATAAAGCCATGAAAAGGAAACTACTTTTGTTTTTTTTATTTTTTACAGCAGGCCTTGCCCCAATATGATCTGTGTAATTAAGCTAGCATTGTAGCATTGTGACATTCCACATCTAACTACTCAAATGGATGTAGACACTATCGGTAACACTTTACTTGAAGGGGTCTACATAAGGGTCATAAACATGACATGACTCATATCATGAACAATAATGACATTTAATTCATGTGTATGACTTGTCATTAAGTGTCATTTGGTTTTTTGAGATGCAGACTGGGATTCAGACATTGCAAAAACCGAATGACACTTGAGGCGTCATTAATGTTCATGATATGCGTCATGTCATGTTTATAACAACGTCGTGTCACTCTTATGTAGATCCCTCCAGATAAAGTGTTACCACACCATCTTCTGATATAAACCTCTCAAGTCCATGGTTTTGGAATATAGGCCTACATTTTTCAAAAGAGCACCCTCACGTCAGGCATTGCAAGCTCCATCGATTATAATGTTCCCCAATTGTTGAAACATACACAGGGTAGATATGAGTAGCAGCAATTGCACAGCTGGTTTACCCTGGTGTAGAACACAAATGCACTGTGTTTAGTCTGGGGACCACCTATACATTTTCTCGTACGGGATTTCAGGTTTTGTTTGTCCAAAAGGTTGCGCATCGTCTTGCCATCTCTCTCCGTTGTGTGATTGGTTCCCAAATTCATACGAAAATTTTGGCCACGGTCTCCAGGCTGCCGTGCAGTTCGGAACGAGCACGCAAGGCAGAATGGGTATTCCCAGGCTACCATTTTAATGCAATACATCCTACATCTGGTATCTAGTCTCCAGGGGTAAGTCAACAAGGCAACAGAATGCGGCATGTTTATAGTCCCTCCTTACTTTCAAATACAACACATTTGATCAGGCTAATTCCAACCACCACAACAACCACGCTGCTTCTAAAGGCTACAGTCTGAATCCTCCATGTTGCCAAAGTTGCCACGACTCCTCCTTTGAGAATTAAACAGTCATCCAAGATGCAATGAGTGGGTGTGAGACCTGTGCTGAGGGAGGTCCACAGAAAATAAGACTCAGAGAGAGAGAGAGAGAGAGAGAGAGAGAGAGAGACCTTTTCCCACAAGCCTGTCTGCAGAAGCATCCCCCACGCTCAAATTACAGTAGCACAGACAGGGCGCAGAGACTAGACTCCTCACTGACTGACAGTGGAACTAATCATATGGAATAGCTCTTAGAAATAACAAATGTCCAGAGACAGGACCTCCGTGCTGGATCAGGAAGGGGCCGATGCGTCATTAGAGGAGGCTGACAGGAGCAGGCTGCCTTCAGGATAGATCAGCTTGTTGGGTCTCCTGCTCTCCCTCTCCATCTCCATCTCCATATCCTCTTCCTATAATCACTCAATTTCTTTCTCTTTCTCTTTCCCTCTTTCTCTCTCCCTCCCCCTCTCTCTCCCTCTTTCTCTCTCGCTGTTACCAGGGAGAACGTCAGCCCCAGTTTTGAGGGTCATTTCAAGAGCACAACAAGAGGAGGGCTACAGCTCAGTTACCAGTTGGGGACAGGGAACCAGATCTCCCTCTCTCTCTCTCTCTCTCTCTTTCCTCATCCCTCCATACCCCTCTCTTTCTCCTAGCCCCCCCCCCCCCCTCTCTTACTCACTCACTCTCTCTTCTCTCTGTCTCTCTTACTCCCTCCCTCCCTCAACCCCCCACCCCCCTTTACACCGAATCAATAAAGATGATAAACGCTGGAGGAAGGGTCATTTGTGAGTGCAGCACAGGAGACTATCTGCTCCCACAAACAGATGCACCGCCAGAGAGAAAAACAGAGAGAAAGAGCAAAGAAACAAATGAGAGCAAAGCAGAGAAGGCAGTATATCAGAGAGAAGTAGAGATATAAGGCACTATATAAGCAGATGAGAAAGAAAGAAGTAGAAGGAGAGAAGCCTAGGGTAGAGGCGAGAGAGAGAGAGGGAGAGACAGAAAGGTGGGATTATAAATATAGATAGATAGATAGACAGAGACAGGCAAGCAGGGAGAGGGAGAGAGAGAGAGGGGATACAGAGAGATGGAGGTAAAGAAAAACAGGATGAATTCAGCTGGGGGAGACTGGGTCTCCATTGGAGCATCAGCCCTGAATCCCAGCACACAGCAGGCACGTGGTGAGACGGGAAATAGAAAACATACTTAGCATGTCAGAGATAACCTCTGTGGCTCTGTGTGTGTGTGTGTGTGTGTGTGTGTGTGTGTGTGTGTGTGTGTGTGAGAGAGACTGAGAGAGAGAGAGAGAGAGGCCCAGATAGGAGCACCTCTG
>JASCQY010000068.1:5191237-5215554 GCA_030264315.1 Sardinella tawilis
GTGTGTGTGTGTGTGTGTGTGTGTGTGTGTGTGTGTGTGTGTGTGTGTGTGTGTGTGTGTGTGTGTGTGGTGGTGTTGAGGCAGTGAGTTCTAGGGCCAGCAGTAGACGGCACATCCTCCATCTTACAGAGAACTAATAGAGCCCAGAATAGAATGGAACAGCACTATGGCACCAGGCCATTGTTGTGCCTAGATGAGACAACCGGGCAGCCACTTAAAGGTGTGCTCATTGACTCAAGAGGGCTTTATAGCTACGACTGCAATATAGCCAAGTGCAGTAAGTGTATTCTACTTAGTGGCAACATCTCTCCAATATCAATGACTTTCTTTCTTTTCGCTGCAAAATAATTATATAGTTATGCAACGAGGACCTATACATTTTTTTTCTAAGGTATACAGGAACACTCAGCTAAAGAATGACACAAAAAGACGGCTAACAGCAAGTCATACAAACGTTTGCCTACAGAAGGCTATACAGAACCAAAACATGTCATGTTGATTATAACCAAAGTCTGTCAGAGAGCCTAACCTGATAATTTTGCTGTATTAAGCAGACATGTTCAATCTCAGCTCCAGTCGCAGCATTCTGGAGCCAGGAAACAACCGCTCCAGACACAGTCGCAGAATCATAAATCAACAGTCACAATGTCCATTAGCTACTAACCACAATTAAAGCGCAGACATCTGTGCAAAAGAGATCACATGACCCAGCTCCCTGGTCTGATGATCACTGCCACTGCACAATCGAAATAGGCTTATGGATTTGGACGTGGACCGACAGCCCTCATCACGCTAATAATACACCGCTAACACCTGGCCCAGACATGATGACAGTGTTAATTAGTCAGCATCTGGCCCACAGACAAACACTACTGGGGAAGGGTGTGTATGTGCGGTGTGTGTACAGGGTGTGTGTGTGTGTGTGTGTGTGTGTGGTTGGGGGGGGCGGTGCTAACATCACAGATCCATCTCCATTTTCTCTTCCATCTGCAGCCATGAAAAGAGCTCTGCTAACATGGCTGTGCTGCTTTGGCAAGCATCTGGAAAGACAGCAGTGCGGACATTAGCAGCCAACAGCCAACATGAAAGAGGTTTCCTGGACAGAATATTCTGGAAGGAGAGAGGAGATGAGTAGAGGGATGGAAGCATGTAATTGCATGGGTTACACAGAAGGGGGCACCTGAGGAGAGGTGCCAGGTTACTGAGAGTGTAACAAGGTAAACATCCTCCCAAACATCCCAACACACACACAGACACAGAAACACACAGACACACACAGACACATACAGACACACACAGACACACACACACAGACAGACACAGACAGACACAGACAGACACAGACAGACACAGACAGACACAGACAGACACAGACAGACACAGGGTATGTTGTGGCTAGTCGCCATCAGTGCAAGACTGCCTTCCTTTTCAGCTGGACCACAAATGCTTTGCATTGGAGCAGACAGGGAGAAAAAAAGAGGGGAAAAAAGCCACTGATCGATAATCTGCATGCATGTAATGGACTGACGAAGCTCCACTGCACAGGGGAACCTATAGGAGACTCATGTCAGCCCCTGGGTTCGTGGGAGGATAGAGGCACGTCGCAGCTCTGCTCCCGAGAAAGAAGGACAGCACAGGATCTGCGCACTGAAACCATAAAAATCAGTCACACAAAACTAGTCTGATAGAGTGAAGGGGGGGGGGGGGGGGATGGAAGCCTTTCAATTATTAAAAACGCTGTGCTGGATGTTGTTGACTCCTGAGGGAAAAAAGCACTGAACTCAGATTTAAACACCCCCCCCCCCCAACCCCCAACCCTTTTCATTAAGGAAATGAAAATGACAAAGGATGGGATGGGAGAGGCTGGGGGTGAGTGAGGTTGGGGTTGGGAGATGGTGGTGGGGTAGGCTATAGAGGTGTTCGCAGCAGTGGTGGCAGAGGCAACAGCAAGTTCCATTGCAAGCCATTCGATTGCAGGCAGCTTCCATCAAGAAGGAGGTTATTTTTATGCAAAAAGATGATGCTACAATCAACCACCACACCCATCTCATACAAGCCTGTATTTATGCAAAATAAGCCCCATCTACTGGTCCTAAGAGCAGCAATCACAAGAACTCCTCAGTACCAAATGATGGAAATCATTCATACATACTGTACATGCATGCATATACATGCTGTGTCTTCATATAACTGTTTTAAAGCTATATTTAGACTGCAGGCTGATGGTGAGCTTAAAAGCGTCATATGCAAGTCCCCATTGATCAACATGGAAATTTATTTCATGCAGCTACACAATAGGCCTACTGCATGAGAATCCTGATGGTCATCAGTGCATCATAAAAAGATGTGGGCCTACAACTGCATGGATATTTTAAGACAAAAGCTAAATGATGCCACATGTTATGCCACATAAAGGTCACCTGTGGCATAACAACAATGATAAATCAATGGCTGTCAAAGAAGCAAGAAACAACACTATTTTATCTGACTGTTTTATCTGTCTACAACTTTCGGGTTTCATCTTCCTCAAACCACAACTGCCACATAGAAAGTTATAACATGAATCTAGCTCCAAACAAACGTGCTGTGACTCAGCAATAGAGTTTGTAGTAATGCCTTGTGGAGCCGGAGAAGGCAACAACCACCCCTTTTTGCCAACAGCTCACAGAATACAGGTAGTGAATGTGAAGCACCAGCTGTATGTACAGTACAGGGTTTACAAGGCTAACCAGATTTTTTTTTTGTCTCCGTTCACTGAATGAAGAAAACCTAAAAGAAATAGATAAGAGAGTAAAGAGACCATAGTTATAGTCTTGACAGAGTTAAGATGAAGCAAAAGGGCATACAGTTGTCTTTAAGTCACTAATTTTGACCAAATGGTCACCAGATGAGGTAACAGGTCTAGCTGCAAGGCTAAGGTTTGTATAGACAGAAAAAAAATCATGTTGTCCGACATAGAACAACAGGAGTCCACAGCTGTGTAAATTGATGCAGGACATGGTTATCCAAGCAGAGCTACCCACTGAGCATCTTTAAATATTAAAGGTAGTAGAGGCCATAGGCCCACTGGGTCTGAACCACTGATCTCTATAGAATACCTTATATAAAATATTCTTTAGAGATCAGTGGTCTGAACTACATACAGTACAGCGGTCTTAGAAGATCTAGAAATATCTACATGAATTTCAACCTTTATTTGACAGCCCATCAAAAAACAAATCTCTCTTTCTTTCTTTCTTTCTTTCTTTTTTTTTTAAAGAAAGAGTCATGTACATTGTAACAAGTCTACATGACGATGCGGCCACAGAACAGCTTTTTGCTGTAGGCTATGATACGGGACAGGACATAATGACATAGGCTTTCTGTGCGACCTGCATGTTTACACAGGGAAATAGAATCGCCTTGTTCGGTCCTGGTCTATGCCTTGTCGTGTCTTGTTTACAATGACAGATGAGGATAGGCTATAGCCTATTGGGGGAAAGCCTTCTGGATACTTATCTTGCTTTCCATTTTTACAAGGTTAACGGAATTTGCGCCAGGAAGCCTATGAAGTCACACAAAGGCATTAGGGATCACATGAAGAAGTTACATGACTGTGATCATATTCGTTCATTTGCTGCCAGCAAAAAGTAATTTCAAAGCACCTCATAAAAAGCTGGGACCCACCCTTGAGTCGTGACGACGAGATATTCGGATGCTGAGCGGTGCTTAATGGGCTCCGGATGGGGATATCCCAGGCTGCGGCCCATATATTTCAATAACAGGCTACCCCCCCTCCCCGCTGCTGCAAGTTGCCCGCAGCGTAGGGTTCTGTGTAAACAAGACCATATCAGATGAGGTTGGAGGAAAAAAGGTGTTGGGGTGACGTGGCATAGCCTATTAAACATTAGCGACACATTTACGTCCTTTAAGCTACAGTTTATACAGCGCTCTAGCGTGCACAGAATACCTGGAGGATGCCAACTGCCAGCTCTCTTATGTAACAGCCTAGGCATACGTATGGGCTGTTTAAGCCAGTCTGCCATCCGGGGAAATGATTCAGTTCGGTGAGCTGTAATTACACAGTTAAACTTAACACAGTAAGAAAATAAGGAAACGGTGAACTGTGTTTGTGATAACAGCAGCATAGCGGTGACTAAATGAGACCTGAATTATGAATGAGATTGAGTGATGACAAGCTGAGCTGTGAATGGACTTCATATTGGTTCATGACGCTTTATTCTGCACACGCAGCATCCAACAAACCTTCCTTTTACCTTATACGGCAACTGCGTCCGGTAACATGCAACCATAACTTATCACACAATAGTTTGTTAATAACTGAATATACGCCATCCACATCCATAACAACGCCGGTTGAACCCTGCACATGGTAATAACCACCCATACACACTTAACTGAACAAGACCGACAGTAACTACTTACTTTAGAGCAAGCAGAGAGGATGTGGCATTTCCGTCAATGAAAATCGGACTGTCAAGGGGTAATCTTCAGAAAAGCGGGGACACTCATGCATGGTCCTACTGAAACAGCGTCTTCTCGAATGCACAATGCAATCGCAGGCATTTTGACCTTCTCTTCAAACAGTAGAAACTACCATCACTTTCTAGTCCAGCGGGGGAGGAGTGGAACAAACCAAAGTGAGTGTATCGCTGGCAGCCACTCTCATCTGTGGACTCGAGTCGGTCTGTATCCTACCACTGAACACGTCGTAGGGTACACGGCGTGTTGATATCCTGCAGTATTTTACCTCGAAAAGTAGTTAGGCTATGTAGACTAGTATTTTCAGTCCTGTATTAAAGTAGCCTAATTGTGATCATTCACTTCCCGCATCATAGCCGTGATGACACTGTCATGTACTGTGCTGTTCTTCAGGTAGGCCTAAGTTAGTCATTTTGAAGAGAAAAAAATTAAAATAACAACTAGACCTATGTCCAACCTACAGGACCTTATTGACCCGGTGTCCTGTGACTTAAAAACGGTTGTGAGATGAAAATGAAGACTGAACAGCCGTATCTGCCTGCCCAACATGTACCACCACACATTTGCTTTTATGGTGGACATTTGCATTATTTGGCTATGTGAACACGGGGTTAGCCCTATGTTCCCATATTTTATATGGTTAGGTCTAGGGTTAGGGTTAACCCTAACCATGGAAAATGTGGGAATTCAATATAGGGTCGTGGGAACATAGGGCTGTGGGAACATAGGCACGCTCCTGTGAACGCAATGTCCCAGTATCTCTAAGGTCAGTCTGAGTTGCTCTTTTTGTAGGGCTGTCTGCCCGCATGGAAAGCTGCAAAGTAGTGAGAAGTCGGGAGGTGTGTTTTCTACCTCTCTTCCCTCTGGCAGCGCCATCCATCACACAGTCAATGCATTGCCCTGAGTGATTATGAGCTCATCTGGCCTGACAGGACCCCTTAGTGGGGATGTGGGGAGGCACAGCCTCCTGGTCCAGCTCCATGCTAAGGGCATGCTTCCAGTTCTTTGGTTGGACCTCCTCCATTAGCTTTCAGAGTAATGTGTTCATCATCAAGTCCGGCTACAGCCATCACCTTATTCATAACCCCCCCCCCCCACACACACACACACACACACACACGCACACCCTTATTCTACACCTCAGACAGTGTGGTAGTGGAGAATTATGGTGTTATCTGGCTGAACTTGGCCTGTGTTAGTCAGATACCTTAGAGAGATTTTGGAATCATGTGAGCTACTGTGGTGGGCTTCTGGAATTGGACGTGTATAATTATAATATAAACACCAAATGTTTGGGATGAAACACTACACTTAGTTCAGTTCACAGTTGCTGGAGTCCACAGTGGGACTGAAGGGCCCTCTGGAGCTCCATCACTGAGCAGCTGGCCTCTGATTGGCCCAGAGAAGACAAATGAGCAGCTCATCTACTTCCCCTTTGATGGCCCCAAGGACTTTGAGTGTAAAATCCTTAATCTCTCAGGGGTTACTTGGAGTTCTGCTTCCACAGACAGCTGATACTGTAAGGCTCAGCTTTAAAGGTGCAATCAAAAATGCTAAACAGTTAGTAAACACTTCCCATACCATCCAGTTAATCTTCTCACAAACCACCTGCTCTGTGAATTGGAAGAAAAGAAAGCGGGGGCAGCCTGTTCTACAAACAAATACAAACTATTGTGTGGAGTTTCTCATATCTGAGCATTGATATCTGTGTCCTGTTTTGTTTTGTTTGGTCTTTGGTTAAAATGTATTGCAAACAAAAACAATTATTAATTAACCTAATCATTAACAACATCATCCAACGATGCTGATTTTGCCTTTAAAGTGTACAAATGTGCAGCTGGGCCAATGTTTACCATGTTGATTCATTTGCTGACTACTGCCACATAGGTATACATCAATGAGTGTAACAGAATATATTGCATACATTCATGACTGTGCCTGCAGTTTGCATGCATGGATAGTTCAGCTTTCATTATCCCACCAGTAGGCTACACAGCATAACACAATACGTAGTACGTGCATGAAGAGAGAACCAAGTGGCTTAGATTTATACACCGGATTAGATGTACTGTACTCACAGGCTGGATGCCTGTGCTGCAAACTTGTCCCAAATGATTGTAATCCCAACATTAAGACGACAGGGGGGAGGGGGGGGGGGTGGACTCCGTATGGGAGAGTGGATTCGAGACCAAGGTTGTGTGTGTAACCTAATCCGTTCCCTGACACTAATAGGGTGCTTTGAGGCAGTCTGTCGCAGGGGGCTGTTCAAGTGCACATGGAATGAAATGGATACAGCCAGACTAATGGGATCCCTTGGCCCAAAGGAACACAGGCCACGGCACAGAGTGGCTGGCCGAGTACAACCAGGTCTTGAAGTAATTCCTTTGTTTGTTTGTTTTCTTTCTCTCTCTCTCTCTCTCTCTCTCTCTCTCTTAAGTTTTTTTTCACCCTTTCGCCAGCTTTGTTGAAGACACTTTCACCTTTGTTTGAGAAGGTTGAGCCTTAAGTGTAATTTTTGCTTCTGGTTTACATGCTCTCAACCATTTTCAAACCAAGCAAGTCTGACAACAAGAATCAAGAATCTCTGAGGATGTGGTGTTAACATCTTTAAATTCAAACCATTTTGCCTGTATTAAAAGTTGAACTGTTGCTACTGGCAAAACCGCAGTCATCACTTTAACATTTCCTTGTATTGGTTACGGTGTGGATCACAGGCAAATGGGCCGTGATGAATGACTGCAAGCCTTCATCCTGCAAGCTGGGTGCTCCTACGGCCGGTCCCAATAATGGCCAATATACCGTTTGCAGCAGGTTCTTGCCTTGCTCTCATATATTCTTGTTTCTCAGATGGGTTGCGCTCTATGAAGCATTTTGTGTACTTGCTTCTCGGTGCACTTCTGCGCCATGGGTTTGAATTGTGCTGATGCAGGTACTTAACTCCAATAAATGTTTGCTGACCAAAAAAAGAAGCTTAGTCAGAACAAGACAGCGTTTCTTTTCACTGTAGATTACTTAGAAGACTCCCCAAGCCACCCAAGGGAGTTAACGCATGTATCAATTACAGTGAGCATGTATGCTGCCGAGCAATTTAACAGCCATACGCCCACAAACGTAGCGGCATACCTCAGCGCTGACAAGCAGAGGGGTGGTTTATCTGTAACCAGGTGACAGTTCATTTTCTCGGCTGATGACCGAGGTGCATGGAGACAGCATAAAGCCATGAGGAAAACCAGCTGTCATGTGTTTACCTGCCCCTTTACCACTCCTCAACCCCCCTCCACACACTCACACACACACACACACACACACAATTTTGCTCCACACACAAGCACACACACACACTGAAGCATGCACATCTTACCTGCATAGTCATCACATTTTGACTAGCAAGGCAATAAGAAGACTGCACACTCTCAGAACTGTCTTGGTTGTTTAAATCCTCATTTTATCCTTCACCGTGATAAATCACCCGCACTTGCATCTCAGCGCGATAGCTAGAACCATCCCCTCACCCACCAAACATACAGTTTTGAAATATAGGTGTTTGCAGATGAGGAGGAAGAAAGCGAAAAAGGATGAAAAAAAAAAAACATAAATATGAATTAAAAAGCAGCTTTAGTCAGGCAAAATAGTCCACGTAATAGAATATAGGCTTACATCTTTAAAAGAAAAGAACAAAAGTTTTGTTGTTGTCCTACTGGCTCACATCTTCTTTGTTTCAAGATACCAAAGTAAGCAACTTATATCACTCAGTCAGACTCCACAGCTAGAATGCTGACCAGAGAGTCAGTTGCATATTCAGTGGGTCCATTGCACGCAATGATATCTTCTCTGTATATTCAAACACAGCGAATTTCAGCAGCAGGCAGTGAGGTAGTGGGGCTGTGTGTAGAATATCCGAGTCGGCAGAATATTATCTGTATTCTGACTAGCGTGTCTGTTCTTCTACTTTCAATACAACAACAGAAAAAACTCTAGCAAGTCACTGTATTGTAGTGATGGATTACTTGCGTTGAAAAATGAAGCATATTTTCTTCCTTTAAAAGCTTTCATTTCAAAATGCTGAAAAGATAGCTGTGAGGATAAATTAAGATAAAATCCCTTTGTTCGGCAAATCCCTTAGTCCCTTGGTTACTTGTGTACTGCTTCTGTGTGGTTCATTTTGTTGCCCTATATATGGTCTGAACTCTTTGAACCCTGATCTGTGTTACATGGTAAAACCCTGCCTTGTCTTGAGAGTGTCATAAATAATGACTGCTAGAATTTGTTCCACTGTCATAGTTAACCAAGGGGAAACCATGGTGACATACAAAACAGACTTTTCCGCAGCAAATCATGTAAATCATCAAGTAAAAATCAGCCTAAATCATGATTTTCATCATTTTCAATCATTTTTTTTTCCTCCATGTTTTTGTGTAGTGATAGATCCCCTATTTGCCAGTTTTTAGTTTGCATTACAGTTAGTGCAGGCCTTGTAGAAGGTTGCAGAGTTTTGTGCCGTGGCTTTGATGAATAGATAGATGGATAGATAGATAGATAGATAGATAGATAGATAGATAGATAGATAGATAGATAGATAGATAGATACATGTACATGGATAAAGGACCTCCTCAGCCTGTCTGTTGAGCATGTCAAGAACACTGAACACGCCCCATGGAATGACCTCCCTTCCTACAGGTAATAGCGCATATCATGCCCCTTTCTGTGCAGTATTGGCAGACCTGACCCATTTTATTGGGTTTTTGCACGTTTTGACAATCTCAATATTCACCCACTTGATGGAGACAGATGCAGATGGGTCATCCACCATCTCAGAAAGACTTCCACCAGGCTCTTGTACTCCACCCTCCCCTCCATCCATATTACCCTCCACAATTAGCCTAGCATCTAGACTAATAGCATAACGGCAGAAATATTCATGCCTAGCTTTTGGTCTAGTCTCGCACAGTAAAGGCAAATCATGGCCCGTCGCGACCTGCAATGGACCATTCAGAACGCTCTATCCGTGCTCTATCCGTCATTGGGGCGGGCTTAGCATGATGACGAAAGGGCCGTCTGTTGGATGAAAGGGTCGCCTGATAGCTCTGATTGGTCAGTAGCGTTGGCCTATTACGTGCAGAGACAGTTTGAACAACAACTGTTGATCCCACCCACAGGCTTCAGCGCTGTGAACGGTCTGATTCCAGACTATACAATTCATGTGTATAGTTTGGCTTGCCAGGCTACTCCACAATAGCCGTGTCCTCAGACAACCACAAGTCTGTAGTGAACACGGTGAACAGCGAAGGGGAGAGAACGGTTCCCTGTGGTGCACCAATGCCGCTTAGATGTGAGGTCTCAGATATGAGGTCTGGAATGAAAACTAAGAAAACAGAAGAAAGAAAGAGCAGGTGAGACAAGAACAATGCAGAAAAAGAAGAGGAGTTGAGAAACAGAGAGAGAGAGAGGGAAGTGAAAGCAGAACCACAAAAAAGTCTTTTTTCGGCATTGAGGTGTTAATTTAGACCTTACACAAATTCCCTGCTGTGACAAGTTTACAGAGGATTTGTCCACGGATAAATGCAGCTACAATGGATTAGTGTGAAATTCTTCGCTGGAAATCCATGCAGACAAAAGGAATGAGAAAGGGGCATCTCTTTGTCTTTTTCCCCTCCTTTTTCCTCCCCCTACTCCCTCCTGTTGGTGCAACTATCAGATTCTGGCTACACTCAAAGATGTAGACTGGAACCAGGCCTTGGCTTGGCACAAAGCAATCCATTCGTCGCAAGTCAATTACTAAACCTGGCCTGGTGCCATTTTAATAGCCATCCTACTCTACCGCACTGACATTTCCTTCTTGTTTTCCTCTTTAACTTCTCTGCCACTGCTGTCCCCAGCAAGCACAACCTGTTTTACAGCACTGTCATCCAATCTGTGCCCAACAATATTGGCTGCTATAGATGAGCAGCAACCCACAACCACAGCAAGAGGCAGCTTGTAACCTGGTTACCAAACTCCACAGCCGGAGCCGAATTTAATTGAAATTCAGCGAAGCACCGCTCGCAGACAAAGATGGGTGTGTCTGAGTGTAAGTCGCTGAACCTAAACAAGCCATACTTTTTGGCTGTAGTATTTTACAGAGAAAGAGTGGATGCCTTTCTATTAGAGACAGGGAGGGGCCAGGATGTGATATACCAGAATCAGGTCTAATCTAGATATGTTTTCTGGTGTGGGGAGAGATCGAGTGTGTGTGTGTGTGTGTGTGTGTGTGTTCCATTGACTCCCACTGATGTGAGGGGACAGTTAGCACTGCTAGGGTCTACTTTAGGCATATTGATTATGCCGGCGCTGCAGAAAAGCTGCTTAGGAATCGTGCCGGCGTGCCCTGGCACATGAGGCGCTGGGCGAGATAAATCTTGCAGCGGTGCCAAGCGCGGTGATGAGACTGGGTCCCTGACGGGTGGCGGGGCAGAGATTTAAGGGCTCCATCTCTCCTGCGGCGACGGGGGTAAATTAGACAGGGGAGGATGGAGGGTCTCAGGGGGCTGGATGGAGGCTCAGCGTCACGTTGTTGCCAAGAGGGAGAGCAGTGCACCAGACTTCTGGATGGAGGATCTGCTCTCCGTGACCTTTTTTTTTCTTGGTTTCTCTCTCTCTGTTTCTGTCTATCTGTCTGCCTCTCTCTCTCTCTCTCTCTCTCTCTCTCTCTCTATCACACACACACATACACATACAGTACATACACAAACACATTCATACAGCCACAAAAATGCATACACACACAGACAAAAAAATTCATTCAGATCTACCACATTTTTCAAAAATCTTCCACTGGCCAAACACACACACACACACACACATACACAAACATGGTTCATTCTGAATCATCAAGGTTACGGTTTGCAGAAAATTACTAAAAATGCAATGAAGGACACGCTTTCTCTCTCTTATGCTCTTTCTCTCTTTTCATTTTCTGCCTTCTGCCCTCACTGACTTGTTCCACTGCCAAAACTGCCTCTCTCCTTTCCTCTTGCTGTCTCGTCATCAGATCCTCAACACCACACAAAACAATCTCCTTCTCTCCTCTCTCTTTCAGACACCCAAAAGCCTCTCACTGTTCACGGCACACTTCTCTCAGAGGGAAGGTCAGTTGTGTCCATCAAGTGTGGTTGACACTTATTCTCTGAAGGACCGCCACTCACACTGTCTGACCACCAACAGTGCAACGTTAACCTTCACACTGTTATTGAGTTTTATTGCTCTCTGTTCTGGCCTCATATGCCAGGAATATATTGATAACCACAGAAGACAAACACTTTGTTCAATACCGAGTTTATGACTTTAATTTTGTTGCTGCAATAAACAGCTTTTTTAAAGGTTGAAGGAGTCTGATCCCTCTCATGCAAATAAATAATATGTTAACATTTTTCCTTTCAATTTAAAAAATCAATATGATATTAATTGGATCTCTATATTTGTAAGCACAATGCCTCTGTAATCTGAATTTGATATATTACATTCAAGGTAGGTGCTCTACTGCTCCCATGTGGACTTTTTCTGAATTGCAAGAGTCAAAGAGTTTCAAAATTACCAGTGAAACACAAGATGGTCCTCATCTTTCAATCTGAATTTCAAACATTATCATATGATCAATACCAGGCATATCACATTCATATTCTTTCAGGCAAAATTAAAAAGTCCTCGAGCATTCATCTCAATCAGGCAATGGATTGCTACTGATGCAAGTGGCACTCAAGAAGTCTATTAAATCCTCGAGTGTTCACTGTGAGGAGCAATGGAGTGATGGTACGTGTGGATGGAGTATCTGGCTGTGGCACACTTTACAGTGCAGAGCGCTGCAGAGACACTCTCCACACAGACTCACTAATGGGGATTGGGAGTGAGAGGGGCCACAGCTGGGCTGACAGACCTACTGAAACAGATCTGCTTCTAAGCGTGGTGGGGTGGAGAACACAAGCTTTCTCTGAGATGTGAGAGATGCAAGCTTTGTCAGTGCAGAAGTCTGAGAGGCACAGCAGTGTCATATTTCAGCTATTTAGAACAAGCAAATGACAGGCTGAACTCACAGATTCCCTTAGTTTTCAGGTCTAAAATGCTTCAGTCTTAACATATTTTATGATATTCCTTTATTTTGTTATTTTTGGCCTGAAAGTAGATGTTTAAAGTGGGATTACATATATCTAGCCTTTGAAATTAAAGACCTAGATCTTGAGCTATGGAGTCAATTAGTGTTGTGTCTGACCTTGTTTAAAAACTAACTTGGTTTTTAAGCTTTCCAAGCCTTTGTTCACAGAAAAGTTACTGAATATTTGATCCTTTCAGACCAAGTGCCCCAGGCTGGGGTCCTAAGTTTTAAGACTGACGAAACTTTCTTTTTGATGATACTTCTCAGAGAGACTACGCATGCACTGTTAAAAAGAAAACACAAAGAGGCCATCTAACTAAATTATAAGATGCTTTGGGCAATATGCAATGGGAGAAATACTGTTTTTGTTCAACAATGACAATTACTCACCCGCCTTTGGAGCAGTAAACTCCTAAACCACTGAAATCATTCAAAACAAAGTCCCTAAGCAGACCCATTACAAAATATTTGAATTCTATGGTTTAAAAAGTGAAGACAGACATTAATTTAAAGGTACACTTACTTGTGACAGCAAATGACATATTGAACAATTGCAATGCAAAAAGGATAAAATAAATAGACTAGCATGACTTCTGGATTTCTAGGGAAATTCCCAGGGAGGAAATATCTGTGTCTCTCTGTTCCATAGTCCCTCCATCTGGAAGCCATACCTCTCGGTGATTTAATTTTTTCCCAGTAGGGGGCGATGGCTGCGTATATTTTTGGTTGTCCTCCACTGAGGTTTGACAGTCCCCATTAAAACAGCTGAGGCACAGAACAAAATGTACCACTAATATCTGACACAGATGTCACCGCTGTAATCCACAGTTAATGTTAAAGGTTGGAATTATACCTGTGCAGACATTACGACATTGTAAGACTACTTTGGGTGTAGATAAGTTTGCGGACGATGGTTGGCTATTACAATTCAAAGTGGGCCTACAATAGCCTACTGTCCATGATTAGGTACATCAGGTAAACAATCCATTTGTGAATAGGCCAGCAAGTCTTGGTTTCAACGCGATTTTGTCCCCCAGATAATTCAGATGTGTTCATCTTGTTTTTGGTTTAGACAATTTGCAATTTGTTGTTGATCTTGGCGTGAGAGTCATCCTATATGCTATGTTACTGGCTAAAAAGTAAAGAATATCCGTGTCATGAGCTAAATCCACATACATTTTTAGACATTGTCATAATATATTTTCCCTATCAAAATTGATAGGGAGGGTGCGTTAGGAGTTGTAGCAGGTGGTGGCCTCTAGAAAATCTTCCATCAAATAATCAAATTTCTTAATGTGTGGTAGGCGGTTAGAAGGGCCTAATGAGTTATCACTTTTAATATTGCACCATTTGAACTTTAATATCATCCAATACATGACAGAGTAACATTTCGTCTCATGCTACTCCTATGCTGCTGCTGACAGATCAGAGCCTTGGATATTGGGGCACCACTAGAAGTCTTTTATTAAAGTCCCGCAGTCTCAGGAGAGGGACTTTCACACACCAATCTGCTGTAAATCTCAAAGCCGGCAATGGACGCAGATGGAGTCAGACAAGGGAGCAAGAGTGAGAGGACGACAGCGCGCCAGTCAGACAAGCATAGAATGACAATGGGACGCTGGAGAGAGAGGTG
Organism: Sardinella tawilis; assembly: GCA_030264315.1. Taxonomy (NCBI): domain Eukaryota; kingdom Metazoa; phylum Chordata; class Actinopteri; order Clupeiformes; family Clupeidae; genus Sardinella; species Sardinella tawilis. The sequence continues at coordinate 5,205,479 of JASCQY010000068.1, forward strand.
GGGCGAAGACAGATGTGGTCTAATAAAGAAAAGAATGCTATTAAAAGCGTAATAGATGGAGAGAAAGGGGTGTCTCGCACGGGCACCTCCAGACGTGCCGCCTGCCCTCAGTGCGAATATGGCTGACAGAGGAGATGAACCGTGTATTATGGCACCGCGCGCGCCAAACACCCTTCACTTGGCAGCGGTGGTGCTCTCGCCAGCCGCCGCAGCGGTGGTAGCGGCAGACCCCGTTTTACAGCGATTACGCAGAAGAGGACACGCGAGGGAAGAGCGGCAGCTCAGTCTGTCTGGTGCTCACTGGGTCACGTTGAGGACGACTATCCCCCCTCCCCTCTCCTCTCCCCCTCCTGCGTCTGCCGCTGCTGCCCGAGGTCCCTACTCGCTGCATCGGCCTACATATCGCAGCGCCTCGCTCGCTCCTCTCGTGATGCGGCAGGCTGTAAATAAAGCATTTCCAGCGTCTGCCGCACATAGTCTTCGCCCGCGCATTTAATCCTCCTGATCCCACCTTGACAATGCCCTCAACTCCACTGTGTGTTTACGCTGAATGGCGGACAAGAGAATGCTTTTCACTGTTGCATTAGCTACAAGATTAGCGGCCGGCTCTGCCATTCTAAATGGTAAATGATACCCTCTGGAGATTTGGGAGACAGATACACTTGGTATTGTTCGAGTAAGTCCTGGCAATCGAGTGTGCGCTGTGTTACGTATATAATTACTTTTCTTTTACAAATCGCATAGGTCAGTCCCCGAACTCATCCTGTTTAATCCTCTCAGAGAGTTTCATATTTGCCATTGTGTTCATAGTTAAACGTTGTGCCATGATCCAGGAAAATGGGTTCATCCTTGTTCTGAACAGAAGGCCTCGATGCCCCGCACTGAACTCACACCAAAAAGCCGAGATGAAGACGCGCAACCGGGACGGCTCACCCCGTCTGGAAAGGGCCCGTTACACAATTGCATGCGGCTATTGAAGTCTGGAGAGCACAAAGGCTGTATTCAAGCCGTGTGCTATTTTTTCACGGGCACGCTCTGTTTAAAATCACATTTAACGTCTGGTCGCTGAGGGATATTGTTCCCAGCCATATCAGTTCCTCACCTGAGCGACGCTACACAGACCTAATATTCATATTCAAATGAGACCATACCAGTGATATTTAAAAATCCCCCAAACCCAAAATGTAAAACATCGAAGATAATTGCTCAGAAGTAATTAACTTTAATAAAAAACTATCTTAGTCTTTGGGGGCAGATATTAATTCAGCGTGTGCCAGGTGGCCTACAAGGAAAGAGCAGACATATCAGTTGCGACTGTAGGGTAGCTTTCAGGTAACTGCGCACGCACGGAGTCATTTCAGTGAAGAGCCATGTTGTGTGAGTGAGTGCGTATCCGCTCCTGTTGTCCCGGCCTGACCCTATACTATCTGACTTACATTACAGATGCAACATGCCAGTGGCCTGTGATATCCAGCAGGGGGCAAACAGCTGAGGTAATGCCTCCCCCAATAGCTTTTGACCTGCTTTTGAGATGCTCTTTCTCACTCACTCACTGACTCACACACTCTCTCTCTCTCGCTCTCTCTCTCTTCACCCTCAATGCAGTCACTTGAGTCAGTGTTTCCCGCGGGACTCAAACAAACACCCCCCTGGTTCCTGTGTCCCAGGCCCCCTTTCTTAGCCTCTGCTGGCCCATGTTAATCAGCATGGCATTTGTATTGTGTCAGCGCGGTACCTTGCCAATCGCGCACACAGTTGCTCCACACAGCGAGCAGGTTTATCTAGGTCACAGCTGACATGAAAGTGCGTCGCCAGCACAGACATTTTAATCACGCCACACTAACCCTCCTTTAATGCCACACTTTTAATAAGCCTCTGCAGGAGATATTTTCAAAAAAGTGTTTGATTTCTCTCTCTCTCCCGGCGCTGTCACCCCCGTCCTGTCCCTACCCTTTCTCTCACTTTTTGATGTCAATACATTTTAGTGCACAGTGACACGGGGTGGGTGGGTGGATGACTGGTACAGAGATGGGTCGGGAAGGCGGGTGGGTGGCTAGCTGGATTGGAAGGGGGGTTGGGGGGGGGGGGGGGTTTGTTCTGGTATCAAAGTGGTTCCCGCCACTGTGTTCTGCAGCGTGGACTTCACTTCGTCCTCGGTTACCCTGGCGTGTCCTCGGAGTGCCTTTGACATTCTCTACCACTGCAGGGTGCCGCACAGCAGTGCGTCACAATTTATAGAAGAGGTCAGAAACATTTTTTCTCCCTGTGTCCGTTTTGTTTTGTTCAGTTAGATCCAATTCTGATGCTGCCTTAATGTCGTTTTTGGGTTTCATCGCTCCCTTCAAAGCTATTAGTCTGAAGTCTGAGCATAATGACCATTTGAAAATGTCTTCTAGCTTCCAACTCCTATAGGTAACCTTTGAGATGAACAAATGTGTGGGGATTGGATTGTGGAATTAAAAGGCCAGCGCGAGTTCCATCCCAAAACTTCTAGCATTAACCCTTTTCAGGGATCAATGCAAGATGTATCCTTTCAAAGCTGCGCTGCGCTTGTGGTGCAGTGGTGATGTTTCCTCTTGGACATTAACAAGGATCCAGGCAACACTTTTAAGGGTGATGATGAGGCATGTCTTTCGAGTGCTGGAATAGTGCACCACAGTGAGAACAGAAGAGTGAAAGCCTAAAGAATGGTAGGAACACAAACAGGAGAGAGAGTGAGCTCATTCAGCTTCCTGTGAGCTCATTATCACTTCTCTCTCCGAGTGTGCGTGTGTGTTCCGGTGCACTAGCTGACCTTCGGCTGGAGACACAGTACTCGCGGGGCCCGGCAAGGGAGCGAATTGGATCTGGTTTCCACCCCACCTGTCTTGTATATTCCCAGGCGCAGTGCTGTGAGGTGGGCTGCATTCAAATGGCAGCTTTGGCCTGGTCTTCTCGTGCCGGTGTTGCCAAAGGTTGTTGGGCCAAAGTGACTGGTAGTGGTCTGGGACCGAGGCTGTGTGACTGAGCAACTGATCGCGAAACCACTTGGAAATGCTGAAACAAAGTGGGAATAATTCGGACAAATAAGATCATACCAGGACAACTCACACTTAAGGCTAAAAGTCTAAAACATAACGGCAAACGAAAAATAAACGCCGTATATGAAACATGAGTGGTTTTCTTTGTTTGATACTTCTATTTGAACAGCGGGATTTATCATGGTGCGCGACGAGTTCAGAGGAATTAGTTTTATTTTGTTTGGCAAGAGTCTGCTGCCGCACTAAGCCTCGTGTTTTGCTTTTGAAGTACAACTTGTATCTCTTTGGTCAACACACACACTGTTCGGTCGCACGGTGCCCACTGCTTGTTCCCACCACGCTGTGGCGAGCCTTCGGGACGCTGACAGCTTGTGGAGTGCTGTAGGGTTCTGTGAAGTCGTGAAAGTGACCACAGGAAATGCGCTGGGTTTTTAAAGCGTCGTGTGTGTTGTGTGCCTTTTCATCTTGGCACAGCTGTGAGGGGGGGGGGAGGGGGCTTCCCCCCTCCCCTATCCCTCCTGTCCCCTGGTGCCAGTGTCACAGCTGATGATCAGCGAGCACTTTGGCTTTTATCTTGTTTACTCAGAATTGCCCGCCTTTGATGCATATAGCGTTGCCATCACGTGCTTGAGCCCAAAAAGAGCACTGATCCAGCTTTATCTTTTGACACCACTATTATTTTGGATTTGCCTTCATGCCCATCCTAAAAGACATTTTACAACCACAGAGGGAAATGTGGTTGAGGGTGAGGATGAACAGACAGGGACCATGGCAACCCTCCAGATAACCTGCTCGCAAAGGACTAACTTCCCTCATTTGGGTTGCTGGTCAGACTTAAACTCTCAAAAAAGGACTGACACCTTTTATCTCTTGATGCACAAAACATGTTATCTGTTATCTTGTTCTTTTTGGAACAATCTGTGGTCCCTCCCAAAGTAAATGTAAATGTTGTCTGAGATTTGCACTGCATAGGCTGTGATGCCACTAGCCAAAGCTGACAGACTCTATATTCGCCAAGAACTGGGCTGATTCCCTTCTGTGCAAGAACATTATGGTAACACTTTTGTAATGTGGTTTTCCACACTTGGAGCTCGGACCAAAGGGCCAGAGTTTTAAGGCAGGCCCTCTAAACAGGATTATTAACAAGCATGGTCACGAGTTTGGTTGCTAATATGACTTTCAGGCAAAAGGGATTTTTTATTTCCCTGGCTCCAAGCATTTGACTTTCACTTTATTCACATCACAGCTTTGGAACAGAACAAGTATTTAGTATCATGTTATCACATCATATAACCATGGTGACTATGACTGCGGTCTTCATGCCATAACACTAAATACTTTTTTTTTCAGTTTCTGTTCTCTCAAGAGGTTTGGCGCCATACAATGTGGCCTTTCCAGGCTTGTTCAAAGCTATTGGCTTGAAGGTTTTCCTTAAATAGCACTCTCTTTCCAGCCACAGCTATCCCTCTGCTATCTGGGTCTTGGTGTTCCCAACCCATGCAAGCTGTGATTTTAGTGTGGTATTTTCCGGTTATACCTTCACACGTTAAGAGCTGGCTGCATAACTGCCCACTGTATCAATCAACTGCATCTGTCTCTTGTGTTTTACATGTTGAAAGATACGGTTGAAAGATATTTTTCTTTCCTACAACTCTGAGCTCTGTTGTGAGGGTCATGGACTCAAATAAAATACACATAAATAATATTATATAGACTCTCTCTCACATCTGAGTCTCTACCACCTCACAAGCTGTGACTTCTCACACCTTGCTTAGTTTATTTATTTATTTATTTATTGCTGAAAGGGATGTTAACAGGGTAGGTACAAAAGCAGCTGTTTTGATTCACTAACTGGTGGTAATTCTTATGGTCCTGTCTGAAAAAGACCTGCGGCAGGACACCAGGTGAGAGTGCGTTTGCATATTCACCACTTGAAGCCTCGGCCTCCATCTGCTCGGACACACAACATTACCTGCAAGTGGGCTGGCCTGACAAGCTTGCTGGGAACTTTTTTGGGTAGTCTCTATTGCAAGGCCCAGCTCAGCCTCTTTGGCCCAGGTGCCTAAGGAGGTCTGAACCTGCTTGTGTGTCATTTCAACAGGCTTGTTGTTTGGCTGAACTGGCTGTTCTGGTCAGCCAGTTCAGACCGGGCACCCATGTTCTACCCATGTGGGCAAACCTTGACTTTTGTCCCCCTTTAAGCTTGTTAAGCCTTTTGCGCCAACAGTCAGGCTTGAGAATGTATGCAGCTGTGTATGCACTTCAAAAGGGAGTGTGTGTGTGACCCTGTAGCACTCTCAAGAGAGGTTGGCACCCAGCAGGCCTCTCAGATGCTTCAGTGCAGAGCACCAAAGGCATCAGGACAGCACACGATCAGTCTGGCGACCTCACTAGCAAACAGGCAGATGCCCATCTCTTATCATGGTGAGAGCAATTCACATTCCAGGCAACAGTAAGGTGATAACAAAGCTGTCGAACACACACGCACACAGACACACACACACACAGCCACCCAATGTGTTCAAGTGGGTGTGGCAACTGTGTAGGGAGGTTGATATAAAATTTGTGTATGTTTTACTCAGCTGAAGGGTTGAGGACACTTTGAATGGCAAAGAGGCATGCAGATCTCACACACACACACACACATACACTCACAGACACAGACACACACACACACGACAAATGTGCATAGAACTCTGGTCTGGAAAATAAGTGTATGCGTGAATTAGAATTTGCCACACAGTATTTCTGCAGAATTGGTGTGACTTTGGTCCACTATATTTCACACAACCACAGTACGCTACTACTTCTTAATGGGACAGTGTTGCTGTGTGCTTCACAGCATTAATCCATCAGACATGCCAGTCCTCTGCAGACAATGATGTCATTTCCTGGCAGGTATGGTGCTGCAGCTCATGGGTTCAGTCATGTAAACAAAAACAATGCTTGAACATTCTATTTCGTTCCCTGACAAATTCCTCTACATTACGAAAATATATGGAATGTTAAACAGGAAGTCCTGAAGGAACTAGCCTGGGAATACCCATGCTGCCTTGCACGCTCGTTCCGAACTGCACGGCCACCTGGAGACCATGGCCGAAATTTTCGCATGGATTTGGGAACCAATCACAGAAAGGGGGGAGGGACGGCAAGACGATGCACAGACTTTTGGAAAAACGGAACCTGAAGTCCCCTAAGAGAAAATGTATAGGTGGTCCCCAGACTAAATCTCATTTGAGATTTAGGCTGGTGTTAGCCAGGCTATGAGGGAACAGCAATGGAACTAGAACCTGAAATGGTCAATAACTTTGCTTTACTGCCTCCTCAACGTTCTCTGTCCACTGAGTTTGAGTCTATCCTTTTGACCATCCTCAGGCAGTACATGTTCCATGAGTCCATAACTTTCAGTGTGTCAATCATGTAGGCAAATCAGTGTAAATAAGGCCAGACTGCATTACAGGACAAAACAATGTATGGCACTCTTCTCATGTAAATGGGCTCTCCAAAATAACACTTCAAACATTTACCCTTGTGGTACCACAATATGGTATTTGTGATACCACATCCATATCAATTAATCTGCATATATCAGTGACTTACAACATGGAGTAAATATATAAGCAGAGGGCTGAAGCGGAGCTTTGACATAACAATGTGAAGGTTGAGTTTTGGCGACTATGGGAACAGTTATGGTAGGTTACACATGAGGTAGACCTATTAGCTCCACACAATAGCACACAACTGCTAAAATACCTTGCCCATGCTTATTTGACAAAATCATATCTGAGGTTAGAAACCAGCGCAGAGAGGAGTTTGTCCATATGACACTTGAAAACCAGAAAACAAAAACACTCAACAATGTCAAATTATGCAATACCAATTGCATAAGTGCCATACAGTCTGTGGTTGGCAGCCTCTAAACTTTCTGTGTCCTACATTGTGAAAGACGGCCCTGAATTTTCCTCCCAATTAAAAAATAAGAGCACAAATAAAATGTCTTGCGTAATGAGGTTCACACTGTGCTGACACGGAAAGGGCTACTGAGCCAGAATTTGATTGCTGCTTTAGCCAGTTGCCCTCACAAAGCAGTGGTGATGGATCAGGGGTCGGCAGAACATACCTGGTCTTCTCGATGGCTACATTTCACAACACAATTCTGGATCAACATGAAAATAATCATAATAAAAAAAAGAAACTATATTTGCCTTTTGAGAAACTGGACTCTGAACCAAAGACTTGAGAAATATTCTGTTTAGACTGACAAAATGCACACCTGGTAAATTAATTTCAGACTCAAATGAACAGTCTACACAGCATAAATATAACTATGAATTCATGATAAACTGTCTCTTACATAAAGACGAGTTATGCTATGCTATGTTAAAACAAACATAGCCATGCAGTACCTTGTAACTGCCCTGGAAACAGACATGCCAAAAAAGGCAGAACAGAGTTGAGTGTATCCCTATGCAAGATCACGTAAATGTCAAATGATTCAAAATTGCATAACTTCCAGTTGGATTTACTGTCAGGCCTTTGCCATCAGGCAAAATGACAAACTTTACCTAATACAAGGTCCACAGCAGAAACTCAATGAAATGAATATTTTTACCATTATTCTGTCTCACAATATATTAAATGTGTGGTATCAAGGACACTAGCATGGTGCATGTTTCCAAGGAGATGTCATTTTGTAATTCTTCCAACATTTTATTTTTTGAAAATATCCCATTCATAGGTGGTTTAAGGTTTCAAGTTAGGCAAAATACTTGGCCATAGAAAACATTTGTTTTTTCAATTCAATTCAATTCAATTTAATTTTATTTGTACAGCGCCTTATACAAAGTAATGTCTCAAGGCGCCTTACAGCAAGGAGCACCCAAGAGCATTGGGTGAGCATTAGAAATGTGTGATTGGGTGAGCATTAGAAATGTTGAATCTTGTGAAATCTTGAATATTCTGTTGCTAAGTCGCTTGGAATCATCTTGTGACCTTTTGAACTTAATATTTTCCACATGCAGGCTTTCAAGGTGCCATGTCTACAACACCTTTTGTCCTCTTGCAGCCTCTGATAATTTTGGTCCTAACTCAATACTTCACTGTCAGAGACTATATACATATATTCACTGTGGGACAGGTTTGGGCCAAACAGTCTGGACACAAATGTGACAATGAACCTTACAAATGTATCTGCAAATGTCTGTGTGTTTCCAGTATTCATCAGCAGTCAATAGGCAAGGTTTGGTAGTTATGTCCCGAAGAGCAAGCAAGAGTTTTTCCTTTTCTTGTCTTGGACGCCATCTATTGAGGCTGTCCTTCACGCTGTCTGCGCCGTCACAGAAACTCCTGATTTTCATTGATAATCCCTAAAGCTGTTTTTCAGAGCTCGATGGTGAAAATAGTGCATCACTACTTTGGAGGCCTGCCACTGTGGCTGTGACTAGGCCCATTATGGCTCAATCTATAGTTCCTGATTACAGCTGCAAATGCGTTTTTTTTTTTTTTTTTTTGACGGATTTTTAGCCTGTCACGCATATTCGTGAAGTCTCCCAAGCTCAGATTTCCTTGCGATTCTTGTCTGTCGGGAGCCATGTTAGACACAACATACTGGTCCAAAATTAAGAGAATTCTTGCAATCACAGGTCATTTTAATAACGTGTTAACACCATTAACATAATTTGGAAGGAAATGAGGTGTACTCAATTTTGTTTAATTAATTACATGCTGTGTAACTTGTGAGTCATTGATGATCAGTGTATTCACTATTGTTGCAAGAGATGACTATTTTGAGAGATGCATTTTCAATGGTTTTCAAGAGTCTCTGAAAGATTTTACTTGACAGCTTGGAGATTATGCAATTATCAAAATGTGATAAAAATTTTGAATCAGTGGATATTCAGTTGACTAAATCACACTTGCAGAGGCATGCACTTTGGTTACAGCTCAGGTAACAGTCCAGACTATTTCTTTAAGACAATGATTTACTTGAACCTTTCCTCGAATATAAAGGCTGATATAAAATTGTTGCCATAGCAATGACTACCATAACAAAAATAAACCCTTATTAGTCATTGCAATAGTTAACTAACAATGCAATATTGTTATGATACCATTATCAATAACTTACATTATGGCATAATGACACATGCCAAATGCTAGTAACAAAGATCATTGATATCGACTTCAACCCTCTCTGCTAGTAATCATTGCATCAAATATGATGCAACTAGTCATAATAATGACTTACTAATATACCAATCATGTGTGATGTCTAAAAATACTCTGTACTAAGCTGATAACAAGACACCATATATGCAGCTGCATACAATGCTGTTAAATTACTATAGAAACAGAGAATTTGTGACAAACTATAGCATTCTCAAACATAGGGACCAAAGATTTTAGTGAAAAATCTCCATGGTCTCCATTTCATGACATTATTGACATCATTTTATTTCTTGACAAATGTTTTCTATCTTTGTATTTTCCCCTTAGGCTGTAACATTGACAAATGGCTGACGTCACACTTATTAGTATGAAAATGGTCTCTGCCAGAAGCCAGGCCTGTCTTCTCTGCAGAGTTTAGACTTGAGTGCATACACAGAGTTCAGATGCAATACCCAAAAAGTCCATTGAATTTATAGAAATATATTCATATAACTTCGTAATAAGTATTGTATTATAATGTAATGAAATGTATTATCAATCCAAGAACATTTGTATTGTTTTTGCTTAATTTGTTTGTACTTGATAATAATATTTAAATAGCAGTTTCACAGAGGTTATTTGATTTTTTTTTTTTTTTTTTTTGCATATTTCTGAAGAAGGGTATAGAGGGTTTTGAATCTGAACTCTTCATATGTTTTGACACCTTTCACACTTGAGACCAATTTCTCCCTACTCTCCCCTACACTGTTTAATCAGTTTCCTAAATCTCATATACAGTGCCCTCCATAATTATTGGCACCCCTGGTTGAGATGTATTAAAAGCCTTAAAATAAATTCAGTGTTTATTGCAGAAGAATACTGTCACACTGAAAATTTTAGGAAAATGTA
>JASCQY010000068.1:5215654-5230053 GCA_030264315.1 Sardinella tawilis
TTGTGACACACATTATTTGATGTCAAATAATTATTTCTTTATGTGGGATTTTTTCCCCACTGAATACATGCACTTGTATTGAAGGTTGGATTTTTCTCTTTTTTTCCATTAAGGTCCCATATTATTTAGAAAAAAAAAACAATTATTAGAAGCTAAAAAACACATCTCAACCAGGGGTGCCAATAATTATGGAGGGCACTGTAACATAACATTTAATGTTGCATTTGGTTCCTAAAAAAAAAAAATAATAAAAAAAATCACCAATGTGAATCGTCATGCAAAACGAGCTTGCAAACAGAGATTCTGGGAGACTGAAGAAAACTTACTGCATTTGGAAGACAAAGCCAATTCTCTCCTTATCTTTGCTCTTTGTCTGTTCACTGTTAGAGCCTTATGTCACAAGGAACATGAAGAGTATAATCACCCTGCCCACAAACTGGCATTCCACTGAGCCCTTTGCTGCAACCTCAATTACTTCTGAAGTAAAGCTATTCCATTTTTTTTTTTTGAGGGGGGGGGAGCTGCCACATAATGCTTGTGTCCATTCGCCAAACTTGTTGTGAAGTACTTACATTGCAACAGAGTTACAAAGTAGCAATCTGACAGACACTCAGAGCACAGCAGCACTCTAGTGTGTGACTGAGTTGGATTTTAGATCTCTTACATGGAATTTGGAGTAAGGACAACAGTGATTTATTTATTTTTTTTCAACAAAACCAAGACCCAACAGCATCCTTGGATATGCTATTTGGCAATAAGAGATGAAACAAATGACTCGGCTTTGGCAATAGCAATGATAAATTTAAATCCTTTAAATAAAAAAGTTGATGTATGTAATAAAGATGTTGTATTACACAGAACAGTCTGTTGCAATTATCAAATCACACAACAGAATGGTTGTAAAAGTGGGATAATGGCCTTTATCGTGTTGCCTCATGGCTGCATTAGCACCTCAAATGTGCTTTAAATTCTGCCACCCGAACACCATGTTCATTATCCCACAGCAAAGTGTCTACCAGTTAAGCCATTCAATTAAGTCGCTCAGGAAACAACAACCCTTCAGAAACATCAGCATCCCGAAACCTTACTAAGAACTCGGCCGAAAACAAAACATCATTCATGATAGAGGAATGTCATATAGAAATGTAGCAATTACTCATAAAATATTATTTTTTAAATAGGCTGTGTTTTATTGGATTACAGCAGACATCGATGATTTCTTAGAAAATAGTAAGCAGGACCTTGGTATAAGTACAGTATTTTTTTTTTTTTTTCGGTATATGTTTTGACAATGACACCATAGCAGGAGCGGTACGTAAAGACTTTGTATCTGTCGACAAGTTTTGTTTCTACGGAGTTGAACTAGCACTACATCTATGAAGCCATTATGTATAAAGGCGATTGCTGATGTATAGGTTCATCTGCATGACAGAGTGAATGCACTAACAGGAGTATTAGGAGATTGTGTAGACATGTTTCTGGATTAGATATAATGTGATTCTTAACCAGTTCATAACTGTATTTGTGTGTATTGTGTAGTTCTCTGTATTCTTTTTTTTTTCCTTTTTTTTTTAACCAGCAATGTTTTCTGTCCATCTTTCCTTCCAAACAATTCACAAATGTCACTTGGTCACAGAAGCGTGATCACATCAAGAGCAACGGTGAAGTGTTCGGAGAGCACAAGAGCACCTCAGTCCAGTTATAATGCGATTCGGTTCAAAGGAAGTCCATCTGACGAAAGGAAAAAAAAAAAACTGCAACGGAAGTTGAGAATGGTGAAACTGACTGAAGTATTGCCAATGGTTCTGTAGTGGTTCGCGGAGTCTCATTACAAAAATGTAGGACATGCCACTGTACAGACCAGCCGGAGCACAAAAAAGAGTGGGGCAGGGGAGAGGGGGGTGGGGGGAGGGGGCGGGGGACAGTTCCTCCCATTATAAAATGTAACAAAATTCCCCCAAAACTTTACAAATCTGTAGCAATACAGAAAAATATATGTACAAGAACCCTTTTTTTAAAAGTAATAATGCAGCAGACCCAACTTTGGCACTCAACGAATCACTACCTGGTCAGTGCTTCAGATGCACTTATAGTGCATTTTCTGTAGCTCCGCTTTCATCCCAAATCAGTGTTTTGTTTTGTTTTACTTTTTTTTTTTCTTTAGAAAAAAAAAAGAAAAAAATTACACACAACGCCCAACAATACTTGCAACGTTCCTACAGCATCCTGGAAACATTACGCGCAGGCTAAGATGGTGAGAGTGCAAGAGTGAAATCATTGGTTCCAAAAATACAATATTTAATATTCAACCTCTCTTTCTTTCTCTCTCTCCTTCGTTCCTCCTTCCTCCCTCTTCTGTGCAAATGACAGCGGCAACAATCGTCACCTGCAAGGGAGAAGAAATAGTGCCATCATTAAAATTTTCACAGTTGGGAACACACATTCACAAGTGCCCTGATAATCCCAAAAGGGAATGAAACGGCTTTTCCTGTGCCAATAACTCTCAGACTGTTTCAAGCCCCGCCTGGTTACTAGGGCAGATCATGAAGTGATTGGACGATTGCTAACACACTGATTAAAGTGTTAAAGAAGCAACACTGTAACTAAAAGATTTTTAATTTTTCCTTGAGTTAAAATGAGCAGTTGTTAAAAATGTAACAAGTGCATCTATGAGCCTTGTTTATTTAGCATGATGCCTGGACACCAAAAGATCAGTGTTACTCAATTGTTTTGCTGTAGAGCACAAGATCATTATAGACCGTTTCAGGTTCTAATTCCATAGCTGGACAAATCTTGGTCCCCAACTACTTCCTGTTACATTAACATAACATATGGAATGTTTAACAGGAAGTCCTGGGGGACCAGCTATGGAACTAGAACCTGAAATGGTCTATACTTTAATGCAGCAGAATGCTTTCATCTGCAGCTGTCTCCCTATGCCCACAAGCACAAACTTTATTTTAAAGTCTATTTTGGAAAAGCATGTGAATCTATTCATCACTTCACACTTTTGTTCATTAAAAAAAAAAAACTGGCCCTCATGCCAGTGTTCATTTATATTGGCAGTAATCTTTACCAGTAATCTGTAATGACAAATGTACTCTTGACCTGTACTTGTTATGTAATCTGGGAACAATCAAGCGCCTTTTACATTAACAGTGGATCATTTTATGTTTCATCACATAATTGACCAACCCAGCTGTTCCATTCACTAAAGCAATCACGGTCAAGTACCATCACTAAAGAGCCATCGAGAACATTGGAAGCCTGCACAGGTCTACAATTCCACATTAACCATGTCTTTTACGACAAAACAGGAGCAAGGTGGCCTCCTTTCTTACAAGGTCGGATGCCAATTTTGGGATCTGCACACTTACCTCTTTAAATTCTCTTCTCTTCCGAGGATTCCTTCGGCACCTAATCAGTGTCTGAGACCAGCTCTTGAGTCACTCCTCCAGCATTTCTCCTCTTGGGATCTTGCACCCAGCTTCCACAGTCCCCTCTCCCTCCGCCATTTTGACCGCCGTTTCTACCTAGGTCTGGCATGCCATGGCCCAGTGTGTTGGCAAACCATTCCTTGATCTCTTGGCTGTTGAATTTGGCACAATCCCTTAGCCCCGCGGAGTCATCTGGCCCAGTTGTCTTCGCTTCTTGACAACGCTGAATGACCTTGCTCCCGCTATGATCGGCAATCAAAGGCAAACCCTGGCCATTCTGTCCGCTACTGTGAGACTTATGGCTCAACTCTGGCCAGTCCAGAGTTCCGTTGCGGAGATCTGACCGGCTGTCTTTGAACCAGCGGACAATGTCTGTACGAGCCAAGCCGGTCTGGCTTTCCAGCATGTTGTATTCCTCAGGTGATGGCCACTGGGTCTGGACAAAGACGTCTTTGAGGAGACCGAGAGATTTGCCATCCAGGTGCAAGGGGGAACTCGGGGGTGCAACAATTGGACGGAGGGGGCTCAGGGGCAGGCCTCCCGGCTTATGCGCCCCGTTAAGGACCGCATTCTGTTTTTGTTGATACTGCTGCTGCCTCTTCTCCAGACCATCCAGCCTCTTCGCTCCCATGGAGTTGAGCAGGGCCTGTTCGAGATTGTCCCGGAGGGCTCTGCGTTCGAGAAACCAGCTGTCAATCTCCTCTCTGGAGAGCCTGGTGACCGTTGCCAGGCTGTCTACTTCGCCGTGAGAGGGGAAGCTGTTCCTCTGAAAACTCTCCTCCAGGATCTTGAGCTGCTCAGTGGTCTTCCCCTTCACTCTCTCCAGCAGAGGAAACTGAGTGGGGACAGGCTTCGGCCTCTCCTTCGGCACAAAGTCATTCTTCATGTGCAAAGAGCCATTGAGACAGCCCTGGTCGCAGAGCCAGCTCTTCACCTCGCTCCGAGAGACGCCATTAGCTTCCTTAATGTCTGAGTGTCTGCTTTCCCCCTTGGGCTCGGCAGTCTGTTCTTTCGGCGGCCTGCTCTCCAGTGAAAATGTGGGGGCCAGTGGTAGTGTCTTACTAGGACCTCGTACGGTCTGAATGATTGTTGGTCTTTTCATTTGAGGCACTGCCAGGGGAGGTGCCATTGGTAGCTTCGCATCAGAAGGCAAAAAAGTAGACGGCAAGAATTTATCTTTGGGGATTATCGGAAGGGAGGGTGTGTGATTTTTTATGTGGGGGGCGACAGCCAATCTTTTTATTTCAGTGGAGAATGCAGGTGACATGGCAACTCTTTCTTTGGGCAGCATCAGAGGAGGGGGCATGGGCAACCTCTCTTTAGAGGCCACGAGAGGAAGTGCCACAGGTGGTTTCCCTTTCAGGGAGACTATGGGGGCAGCAATGGACCTCTTCATTTCGGGAGCAAAAAACGGCGAAGACAGGGGTCTCTTGATCTCTGGAGGCACAGGGGGTGGTGCCATAGGCAGCCTTTCTTTCGGGGGAGGAGGAGGGGGAGCCATGGGTAATTTCTCTTTGGGGTCATCCGCAGGGGGTAGCATAGCCCGTTTTACTTCAGTGGGCAAGGAAGGAGCAGCCAAAGGTCTTTTGAGAGACGGCACATGAGTCACAGTTGTCACAGTAACAGAAGCAGACGTGAGGGATGTTCGGCTAGCAGTGGTCGTCAGGAGCTGGCCCGCATGTCCGAGTGCACTGGCAGAGAGTGTTTGAATGTGGGACTGGATGCTTCTCGCCGGCTCTGTGATCGAGCCAGGCAAAACTGTGAAGGTGTGATGCACAGGTGGGATGGAGCCGTTGAACATCTTTTTACGAGCCTCCTCCACTTCCTCTGGTGACCAGGTGATTCCTTGTTTTAATCTCTGGGTGGTGAACCACACTTTGATTTGTTCCTCTGGGTGCTTGGAGGCAGCAGTTAACCAAGAGAGTTCAGCATGAGTAGGATATGGGAACTTATTGAAGGATGTGATGAGAATGGCATTATTGTCCAGCAAGGGATTGTATTTGGTGGTGTTCAGAGGAACGGCGATTTTTGGTACAGAGTTTAAGTTGGGAGGCCTCTGAAGCAAAGGCATAACATGTGAGAGTCCTTGCAGTATTGTCGGGTCAGGAATTATTACAGTGCCGTTCACGTTTACAGCAGTGATCTGATCCTTTGAGATTAGGTTTTCTAAATGCTTCTGCAATTCATTGCCTTGGCCAAAAATGTGCTTCTCCTCTGCTTTTGGCTTCGCAGCTTTCACTGTGGTTGATTTGCTGAGAGTGAAATCTGGAACGCCACTCACACTTTCTGTGTCCTCATTGTCAAGGTCAATGGAACTGTGTACACCTTCGATTGTCTGTTCAAGGACTGTCTGGTTGTTGAGTTTGATTCTTTTAAACTTAAAGTTGCTCTGGCCAGGGTGGTACGTCTCGTTGTGCTCCGTGAGGGAGTCAAATTTCTTCGTACTGAAGTTGCATACGGCACATAAGTACAGCGGGTTGAGTATCACATTGGGGTGAGTCGTGTCCACATGCTCTTTGAAGTCGCTCAGGTTCTGGGTCGAGAAAGGACAATATTTGCACTCGTAGCCCCCGTGCTGTTTCTGCTGGGGCTTATGTGCGGTTTCCCTCAGCAACTCCTCCGCGTCCACCTCTTCTGCCTCCACACACTCTTTCTCCTGGGCCAGGGTGCTCTGCTCCTCCAGAGGGGCGCTTGGAGGCCGCCTCCAATCCTTCTCTGGAAGTAGCTGGGAAGATGTGCACTCCACCAGGTCATCTGTTGGGGCCTCGATGGCTGTCGCACCGTCCTCCTCGATGGTGTCGCTCACGCGTATCATGCAAGGTGTGGAAGACTTCCTTCGGCTGGACATTGCTGCTGGTGTTGCTGCTGCTGTGGCTGATCAGGACACAGCCTGACAGAGGGGAGGGGCGTGGAGCGTATCCAGGTGGGATCTTGGAAGTGAAGTCCTGGCTGTGAGCAGGACCCTCACTTCTCTGTTGTCCTCAGTCGGCACTGGAATCTCCTGCTGACTGGGAACGTCAGCTGCAACAGGGGACTTCATGAGACTTCATTACAGACAGCGATGACCTGAGGAGAGAGAGATGACAAAAAGAGAGAGAGAGAGAGAGAGAGAGAGAGAGAGAGAGAGAGAGAGAGAGAGAGAGAGAGGCCACCTTTAGTCATCATTTGTCATAGGTATAACAGGAACAACTTTTAACTGTTTTAAATGGCAGTTTTACAGTGAAAACATTTGTGAGACTGTTCACTAGCAGAGCTTGTAGACAAAACCATATGTAGACTGCATGAGCTCGAGTTTTGCCCCTTAATGCAGGAATGGTGTTACCATTGTGTTCACTATTACAGAGACTGAGAGGTCGTTGAGTTTGTTGGAAGAGAGTGCAAACATTCCATCGTGCTGGCCAATGCAACTCAGCAGAAGACCGAAGATTTATCAACAAGGTGCATAGCTTGATTTTGAATTAAGAACAAAATGGAATCAAGAAGAGGGAGACAGAGACTGCATGTCTAAAAGAATGAAATTGAAAAGAGTAAAAAGCAGAGGAGGAAGGAAAAAGAGGAGGGGAAAAAAAGAAAAAAGAGAGGAGGAACAAAAGAGAGAAAAAGAATACAAATCAACTGCAGAGAATGACTGTGCAGACTTCCTGATTTTTTTTCTTGTTAAAGTGAGACAAGCACGAAGTACGAGTAGACCAAAGTGTCAGACAACACTGATGCTACACCTCCTCGGAGAGCACAGTGGTGTTGAGGCTTATCCGTTTCTTTATGGGACTAGATCACGTACCATTACACTTGCCTGTCATGACCCCCGGCAGGCAAAGACCATTACTCTCTTCTCTCACAAAGGCTGAAAGAAGAGAGAGAAAGAACCATATTCTCCTTCAGGTAACCGTCCTGGTGTACCGTCTCACATTTTAATGCAAGTCAAAATCTCTTGTAAAATCAGTTTGCGTCTGGCCAGCAACTAGCCCGGCATCTTGACAAGTATTCCCTGCACACAGATGGGTTTTATCAGAGAGGAACTGCGGAGAATATGTCCCTAATGAGGTGAAGTGACTGAAACGCCCTTTGAAGAAGCCGAAATCCTGTCTACATATTGAATGGCATTTGCAGCTGCCTAAGAAGACGGGGAGGGGAAAGAAAAAAAAAAAAAAAAAATGACAAACAGTTTTAATATCGATCTCTTCAGGCACACCCTCCATTAAATTAAACAGATTTGCCTTATTAAAAATGTAGACAAAAAAAAAAATTAAGCTGAGCTTCATTTCCATGCTGTTGTTATGGCAACAGCAGAGACAGCGAGGTGCCCTTCTGTTACCTCGCCGCTGCATATTAACGATTTCTTCTCGCAGGTACTAATTAGGCAGGGCTGGCGGTGGTTGAGCCGAGTGGCGCTGGGCGGACGGTGGTGGCAGTGGGGACATCGGCAGACCCATCACACCGATCCGTTCCGCTTGATCCGCAATGCTCGCATGGGCAGGCCTCGTCTCACCGCGGCGGCGGGGCTCGGCTGATAAAACATGCATGAGCCTCCGTCTCGTGTCCTCAGCTCACTCCAGGCTCCGGTTCGGACGGCAAGAGGAAGGGGAGAGGGAGGGAGAGGGGGAGGGTGGAGAAACGCAGACGGCTTCACGTGCAGAGCAGCGATCCATCACACAGCAGTGGCGGCCGCGGCAGCAATAGGTTCGCTTCTCTACCTCAGGTCCCAACCACACACAAGAAAGAAAAGGAAGAATAGAGACTACAAACACACACACACACACACACACACACGCACACACACACACACACACACACACACACATATATCCTGATTCATGAAATGAAGGCAGTTGGAGCATTTTCACATAAAAGCCTGTCAGACAAGCACAACCTACACTTGAAAGCCAGAAAGTTTTTACTCTTTCTTTTCTGGAGCAGCGATGAGAAATATCCTGTTGGGGGAGGTTGATCACCCACTACACAGCCCACAGAACATTGTGCTGAAAATTTATATATTTAAATACATGGACAACATTACGTGGAGAGCTTCTGAGAACCTGAAACAGGATTTCATAAAATGATACGTTGGACCTCTCCTGTGCCAAGTGAAGGAACAAACACAATGAATCACTCTGGATGATCAATGCACTGTGCGGAGAGAAGAGACTGGGTAAAGCTCCCAGAGGGACTCACTGGTGACTCACACGGACATACGCATACAGTGAAAACACACACACACACACACACACACACACACACAAAACACACACACACACACACAAAACATACACACGCAGAGGGCCAAGGCCAGCAATGTATCCAGTCACAATTAAAAGGAAAAGAAGGGAAAAAAGAAAAAAAAAGAAAGAGAGGAAGGAATAGGTAGTAAGATGAAAAAAAAGATACCAGGACAGACGAGCACTGGGGACACCGAAGAAGAGGATTTGGGAAAGAAGGGCGGGGAGAAATAACGAGGTAGAGGCAATGTGTCGGCAAACACATCAATCTAGCTTTATGCAAATTAACGACAGACATGCGAACACAAACTGAACGATTTAACACTTTCAGTGCAAACCTCGTGCGATGGAATACCATTGTCACTTTCTCCCTGCAGTTACTTTGCAATTCTTTCACCATAGCTGATAAACTTTCAACTTGCCCAAGATTCCAAGAGCCTAATTCGGTCAGGGAATAAGCACCTAAAAGAGCTACCTTTTGAAAACCCACTCTTGCTAAACCAAAGCTACAATTACACGAACAGGTTTTGTGTTTTCTGTCTCCACAGAATGGGCAGAGAGCTCATTCAAAAATATGATTTAAATTGAGGGTTCGCATTCCCAGAAAAATGGATCACGTGTCTCCCCACTCCCGGTGGAGTTATTTTCATATCAAAAGGTGTTGAGTACTGCATAGTATCAGAGAGCTCTTTGTGGCATTGAACCCCACAGAGGGGTTTCCTCAAGCGTAAGCATACAGGCCACGGCAAACGGATAAAGCTTGTTTCCTTTTGCCTAAATGCTTTCTAACGAGCTGCTCTACTCCTGTCGCGAAAGGGAGAGAGAAAGAGACAGAGGGAGGGATAGAAAGAGAGAGAGAGAGAGAGAGAGAGAGAAAGAGAGAGAGAGAGAGAGAGAGAGGCCCAATCTCTTTTTTACCCCACCTCCAAATAATAAAGCGCTCGGTCTCAATAGGGACGGCTGAATTTGAATGAGTGCAGAATTAATTTAAATCTCATCAAACCACCCTCTAATACCTTATCTGTTCTGCACGGAGACAACGGGCCGTAATCGCATTAAGGCCGTCTTTGGTGTTTGGTGAGGCTCTGTGGCTCAAGGCACCAAGGGGAGAGAGAGAAGGGCTGCTCCTGTTACCTTCTATGGGAGAAGACGGGAGACGGGGGAGCTATGCAACGGGATGTTGTCGTTGGCCACTCCAGGACGAGCTCCTCCAATCCCCTCTAAAGCAGTAAAGGAGAGCGGCCCAGTCTATGGATATGAGGGTTTGTTGGGGGTGGGCGAACTAAAATAATACGGTTGGCTACCCAGTGTTGGTTTTGTGCATAGCTGGAGGTGGGTGGTGGTGGTGATGGTGGTGGGTGCGGGTGGGGTGGGGTGGAGAGAAGGAAACGGTGTGTAGATTTCATGGCAATTCGCTGATGAGCTGTTAAGGCCTCCCCCAGGTTTGCAACACCTCAGAAATCAGTTTCCATTAAGGCAATTTCAAACTTAATGGCAGATTTGGGTCTGAGCTCCTGAGGAGAAAAACGACGCACGCCAACGGAGCCGCGTGCAGCGCAAAACGAGTTGCCGTGGCAACAGCCACATGACAGGTACAATTTGTTACGTTTCCTCTCAGGTGCTTTGATGGCAAATGCTCGCCTCCCTCAGGTCTCTCAGAGTCGGGGTGTGTAGAAAGTGCCTCTCAAAACAGCGAATTACCTCTAACTCTACAGCACCACAAACACTGCGCAACAGCAATTTGGTGTCAGGATAGAAAAGAGAGAGATTAAAAACAAACAAAACAAAAACAACAAAAAAAGAAGCTCATCAAACATGGCTGTCACTGTGTTCTGATGGCATTGTGTAAAAAGAAAACGCTTAGAGAAAGTTTTGCTTTGAAACAGCAAAGCCTCTCACCGTACAAAGGGCTCTCGAGCCCCAAACATGGACTAAACCTTCTTAGAAATTTAGCCTTAAAATATGAGAGGAGAGGGGGGTCTGAAACCACTGACACCTCATACCCACCCACCTGTGAATGGGGCTGGGGCTGGGGCTGGGTAGGAAAGGGAGAGCAAACCAGTAAGACCAGTGTCCAGTCTGGACTCCATCTTGTCTGATTTGGAAAAAAAATATAAAAAAAAATAAAAAAAATAAAACCTCTCCACACATTAAAGACGTTTACTTGCAGACGCCGGCCAAGCTAGGAAATTGTTTGGCTGCACATCCTGTGCTGCTTGTTTAAGCTCCGATTTGGAAAATGCCAATTTTTTTTTTTCAAGCTTTCCCGCCTCACACCCCAGCAGACAAAGAGAGCATTGATCCATTTACATTGTGGTGAGCGTGGCTCATGGCGGCGAGGCTAAACAATGGCAGAGACGAGGAGAGAGACAGGCGCTGCACTGACCGCCACTGACCGGAGAAGAAAGGCTAAAATAACAAACCTGAGGAATTTTATACAGAGGAAAAATATAACCTCAGTACGTACACACACGTACGCACGCACACACACATGCTCAGAAACACACACAGACTTACAGAGATACAGTACACACACACACACACACACACACATATGCTCAGAAAAACACACACACAATGAGTATACAAAAGACCAGAGCCTGCCGTGGGCTGGTTGGTGATCTGGTTGTTAATAGTGGAGAAGCTTAGTTTAC
The DNA here is from genome assembly GCA_030264315.1 of Sardinella tawilis. NCBI lineage: Eukaryota > Metazoa > Chordata > Actinopteri > Clupeiformes > Clupeidae > Sardinella > Sardinella tawilis. The sequence continues at coordinate 5,226,962 of JASCQY010000068.1, forward strand.
TAGCTGCTGTTGAAAACACAGTGATTATGTTCCTCCGAGTGCTGACTGACGCCAAGGGAACTGCATTTAAAGGCATGGGGCTGTCTGTTAAATCAATCTATGCGTAGCCCAGCTGCCGTTGTGAGCACGCACGCGCGCGCACACACACACACACACACAAACACACCCCACTCTGTGGCTCAGCGTGTGGGGATGTCCAGCAGGAACAGAACCCTGCCGAGTGGACTCCCATGGCTTACTTCCCAGAGAGTTCAGAGACGCAAGTTCCTACCGGCGAATCAGGGAGAGAAGGGAGAGGAGGTGGGAGGAGGTTGGAGACAGAGACTGGGAGAGAAGGAGGGAGGGAACGAGGGAGGGCGGGAGTAGGAGGGGGAGTGAGCGAGCGAGCGAAAGAGAGAGAAGTAATGGGAAAGAGAGAGAGAGAGAGGGTGCCGCTGACCAGCGATAGAGAGATTTTGGAGGAGGGGTGTATTCGTGTTGCTATACTGTACACCAGTGCTGCCTTCTGACGTGGCACAAGATGGGCCATTTGGCAAATCCAAAATATGTAACCATAATACTGGTTCTACTGGTTTCAACAGCTGGCACACGCGACAGGGCCCATCCAAAGTGTAATAATATATGCCACAATATGCCACATGAGTCCCAATCTGCTGGTTGCAGCCCAATGCTTTTATAAATCAATAAAAGAAAAAAAACTGAAGGAAAAAAAAACAACAACAAAAAAAAACAAGAGCAAGCTGGACAGACAAAGAATTCACAAAATAGCTACAAGCTATCGGACCCAGCAACAGAGCGTGAATACTGATTTAATTAAAGCAGTATGTAGAAGCCCATATTAAAAAGGGCTCTTTCTCCCAGACAGTCTTATAATCTAGGCGTCTTATCTGGCTCCTTGGTGCCTAGTCCTGATGTTCTCAGGCAGAAGGAGAGAGTGGAGTTGGCTGGTGCTCCTTGAAAAGTCCTTAACCGGCCTCTTATGAGATGGCGCTCCGATAGCGCGCTCCTCATTTAGATTCCCACTCCGGTCAACCAGCGGGCTGATGTGCGAACGAACGAACGAGCACAGACTCCATGCCCTGACTGTCTGGACGACCCTCTCAGAGGCTTTCGCTCAGTGTTGGAACGTCACGCGCACTGGCAGAACGACCTGGGGAGACTCAGGCATACTTGCCATTCTATGCTGTTCCCACGATGGACATAGATGTCGTGATGAAATGTTATGCGTCATGAAAACAGGCCCGGGGTGGCACATTTCAATAGCCCCCCCCCCCCAACCCTCTACACACACTCGGAGTCTGAGGCAGCCTCTAAAAGGCAGACAACAGACGGCCTCTCATGAGCAGCGAGTTGAACGAACAAAAATCTAAGTGATGGCCTACAGGAAGAAAAGGGTTTTATTTTTCAGGAAAGCAGAAAGAGTATAGACAAGAATATACCCTTCCAAGAAACAGGGAAACAGGGAAACAGGGGGACTGAGACAGCTGCAGGGATCCAGACAAAAGATGTTCATGCGGAGACTATTTAAGGGCACCAGAGAATCGCTGTTTCACTGCCCAGTTTGCTTGCTGTAACAGCAGATACAGAGCACGGCACCTGGTAGCAAAAGTGATTCAGCACAAACACATCAGAATGCAGAGCTTTGTGCTGCGAGCTCCGAAAATGAAAAACACAGACGCCGAATTTACAATTGAATGCAGCCAGACAGAAAACTTGCTTCACAGAGGCCAACATGCCTAAGCTCAACTTTGATTAGACAAGGGTCACCTCCCTTTGGCTCCGAGATCGATATCGGATGGAGGAGGGAGGGGGCGGGAGCAGGAGAGAGGGGTAGACATTTTGTCTCTTCAAAAGACCCTGGGAGTCACGCTTCTCTGGCCCAAATCTCTCTGCCAGTAAGAGAGAGAGAGAGAGAAAGAGAAAGACAGAGAGAGTGATAGAAAAAGAGAATGAAAAAGAGAGCGAGAGGAAGACAGAAAGAGAGAAAGACAGAAAGAAAGATAGAGAGAAAGAAAGATAGAGAGAAAGAAAGCAAGAAAGAAAGAAGGAAAAGAAAGGGAGGGGTGAAAAAAATGCACAAAAATCTCTGAGCGAGACAAATGAATTATGCCATTAGGCGTGACAGAAAGGGAAACTTCCCTTCGTAGAGCTACTCTCCAGACGAGGACCAATGCTGCTGAATGCAAGCGAGGATCAAAAGACGAAACCACCACGGTGTAATGACCCCCAGTGCCACTCCACTGCACACACACACACACACACATACACACACACACACAGCACACTCATCATACGCATGCACACACACACACACACACACACCTCCCAGATGGGTCCCACTGCTCCGGTAAGACACTTTTGGTGATAAAAAAACAAAAGGAAGGCAAAAAAGAGAACGAATTTATTAACGTGGAGAGGAATTCAGCCGAGGTCCAACCATAATATTGACTTGGGTGAAAGCGAGACCTTGGGTGAAAGGGGGGGGGGTGCTTTTGGCGGTGCTGGTGGTGGTGGTGGTGGGGGGATTCAGTGCTTCAGCAGCCTGCCCCAAGCACAGTGGAGCCTGGGTGTGGACCGGCAAGAATAACACACGACTGAACTTCTCCCCTGAGGTCAAAGCGCCAGAGTCGTCTTGAGTCGAGGTGCGCTGTGAAGCATGGGAGGGGGGCAGGGGCACCAAATGATGAAGGTCAGCAGGTCAAGAGAGGGCATTCGATCTCACCCCCACTCTGCCCCCCCACAACGCTGCTCTTCAAGTGGATAAAACAGGCGGCTTTACATGACTCATTCTCAGTGAGGAGCACAAGACCACACTCATCATGCAGTCCCCAATCAATTGAAATGCTTCCGACCTCAAAAACAGCCTCTCCCATTGCCGATGAACGCGTTTAGGGAGAACTTAATTTACACGCTAGCTGGAGGAAAACAACTCATAGTGATATGCAGCGTTCGGGAATTAGTTCCATCTCTAGCATTCAGGGAAGGCATTTTTAGGCAAAGTACATGTACAGTTAAGCCTTGCAACCGTCGAGCCAGCTCAATAAGTTGGTACGTGAGTGTGTGTGTGTGTGTGTGTGTGTGTATTTTTATGT
>JASCQY010000068.1:5289761-5301480 GCA_030264315.1 Sardinella tawilis
AGCTGCCACCACTGGTGTGTGAATGTGAGGCATACATTGTAAGTCGCTTTGGATAAAAGCGTCAGCCAAATGCATGTCATAGGTGATTTAGCTCTGACATACTGCACATATATTCACACTTGTAGAGGAAGTACTGTACATCATAAAATGCAGTACTGCTGATGCCTTTATCTCAAATAAAATGGTCACTGACTGATAAAAAACATATATCATTCCTTTGAGGAAAGTAAGGTCTTACCAATAGCAAACAGCTCAATTCCTGCATTCCGTAAACTCTGGGCAGGAGGCTGGACATCATCCTGTGACTTCCCATCTGTGATCAGGATGCCGATTTTGGGAACGCCTGTCCTGGCCCCTGACTCTGGCTTGAAACTATTCTCCAAGATGTACGTCAGTGCAAGACCTGGAAATAGACACATTTATTGTCTGTCTTGGGTCAAGCATTTCAGATCTCATAAGTTAACTTCAAGACAATTGGTCAATACAAGATTAGGATATTTTTTAAAGCCACAAATGACCTTTTGAGTATATTAAAGAGTCAAGACATTTCCGGAACAGACCTGAAGAGGTTTCATCTAGGAAACCAATCTGTGACATTAGGATTGTTAGCACGAACACTGCTACTTTAGTCACAGAGACACCACCTCACCTTCACCGATGGCATTTTAAGAGAGGAACTACAAATGACCCAATCTGAAACATGTTAAGTACAATGCAATGAATGCGCTTTGACTGTGCTTCTATTCCCTGTGGGTGTGAATGCATTCAGTAATCTTAATTACCAACCTGAAGCAATCCATGTATCGATTAGAGGACTTGTGGAATTGCTAAGGCCAAAGCAAATAAACAGAGATTGTTGTCCACAAGGAACTACATCTGTAAATGTCCTATTCAGGTATTGAGTGTCTTGTGTTCATTACAAATGCATTGAATAGAAGCCAGACTCAGTTGCTTTGTCCAAAGCAGCACTTTGAATGCTAGAGCACTAACTCAGCATCAAGCCCATTTAAGAGTGGCAGATACTTAAAAAAGGTGAAATATAAAAAAATAAAAAAGGAAGAAAGAAAGAAAAGCACAAACAGAAACTCAAAAAGGCACAATGAGAGCCCCGGGGGAAAACACAGCAAGGGTTTGAGAGTTTGAGTACCAGTGAGTGTGTTGCCTCCTTTATATGGCAAGTTCTTCACAGCGTCAATCAAAGACTCTTTGGTGGTGTGAGCATTCAGATGCCACTCAATCCGTGGGTCACCACTATACTGAGCCAAACCTGAAAGCAGAAATGTCAAAAAAAAAACAAAAAAAACAAAAACAGCAAAACATGTTTATGAGGCCATAGCTAAACATCTCCAGAAATCCATTAGGTACATGTAGGCTGTTAGAAAGACTGAAAGAGAAATTCAAAATGTAGGACCACTCATTCACCAATTCTGGTCTTGTCTGCGCCCACTTGGAAAGCGCTGACCAAGTTCTCCAAAAACGATCGGACCAGGCGGAAGTTGATGCGGCCAATGCTCCAGGAGCCATCCACCAGGATCACAATGTCCGCAGTGGCTGGGATCTTGCAAGTAAACAGTTCCACTACAAAGAACAAGAGCATGATGCACCATTTTTAAAATAATATCATTGCTGAGACAGATTACTGAAATTTAAGGACACTTTTTCAAAACTTTTGATGTGCAGTTTGGGTCCAAAACAAAAACATAAAATAAGTCTTATAAGCAGAAATTAATTGAGTCATTTCCTTTACATGTTGAGAATAAATCTACATTTTTCAACAACCTCTTGAGGGCAAGAATACTAAGATTTGGAAATTGACCAGACCCAACACAGTCTCAGGTAGTGAGTTTCTTTAAGATAGTTGACTGTAAATCCCAAACCTTCACTTAGGAATGAGAAAAGCCATGGGCTAGGGGCCAAGGGCACTGAGGTACTCAGGGTGACTGCCTGTGTCCGTTAGAAAGACCAAAAGATTGCAGATCAGGCACTAAATTTGACCCGAGTGACCCTAATGACATCTTTAAACACCTTGATTTAACCATCCTTGACTCCACATTCTTTTACTGGCAGTTAACGTTAAATCACTCTGACTGTTTCTTTCAACTATGGCCCTAAATGACATACAATTTACTTGACAAGTTATGAAAACCAGATTGAGTGTATTCATTTTCAATAACACATGTCCTACCTCAACTCATGCATTTGAAATATATTGTTTTGAATTCCCAGGGTAGAGGGGCTATTCTGAAGCATACATAACATTTAAATCAGTACCCCTTTGGGCACTGTTTTGCTGGCAAACCTTTTCTATATCAAAATTACATTTATTAATCCTCATGAGGCTTGACAGACATCTTCTACCAAGTCACCATGTTAAAAAAAAAACAGAAAAAAAAACGTAATGTATACTTGATACAAACACTATTCTCAGTACACTATTCTCAGGTTTGATAACTCAGGTGAGTTGTTATTCACGACACGTGTGCTCCTTAAATTGCACTAAAGACAAAAGACAGCTCGATACGTTTAACGCAAATCAACATGTGGCCTGATCCATGGCCCAGGTCCTCGGTGGTTTGGAGCAAGCTGATTAGTTGTGAGTGTCACAGCCTCGTCGCCAATCCTGCAGTAAATTGCAGCAGCCCTGACAGCTTCTGGTGACAGAGAACTTTTCTTTTTTTTTCTTTCCCCCCACTTCTGTTGAATTCATGCAGACTGAAGAAGAAGCGATGCTGGGGAAAAGCAAATCTTAGCGCAGAATCGCCGGCCTGAGCTCCCTGGGGAAATAAGCAAACATGAAGAACATAGTGGGCTGATTGCACACAAACACAGGCATCAGTTAGTCATCAGCACAAAACTCATTTATCAGCCCAGGGAGAAGGGATGCAGTGTCTGATGCCTGGAGTCTATTCTCCTCCTGCCTCTGCCTGGCATGCATACACTTAGCATACATTACATGACGATACTTTCTTGCTGTCGAGATCTGATTATCCTACAGTACCAAACTCCCAGAGCTCAGCTGACAGAGGTTGAACAGATTACTTTGAAACAGAGGGAAAAACTATGCGTAACGGTACACTCCTGCAGAATGCTGCAGCCCATAACGGCCAGATAATGTGGACAGGACAGTAAATGCCAAAGCACCGTTCAGCAAAACATAGCAGACTACAAGCATTAGGGAAAGAAAAAGAAGAAAGTGAGGAGGAAAAAAAGGCAATTCATGGGGAATGTAGAGCTGGCTATCAGACAGTAGACTGGGAAAGAGCCAAATTGAGACAGGATAGAGGAAAACACAGATTATAGGCGAAATTAGACTAGATTATAGGAAAATACAGATTATAGGCAAACAGGAGAAATTAGACTTGAGCCAAGTGCTCTACAGCAGCAAATAGGATAGGGGACTAACATTTAAGAGAGCAGAAATCATGGCTGGGAGTGGAACACATACTGTAGACTGATGAAATGAAATGAAAAGAGAAAAAGCAAAAAATGAATACATCGGTGCTGACAAAAGGTGAGTGGATCACATGCAGATTAGGCCATACAGGTAGTTAAACAGAACAGAAAATGACAGATTCAAATAAAGCAACAGCAGAGGGTTGAAAAGTGCCCACAGTAAATGTATGCGCTGCTTCTCGTGCCACAACATGTTGGAATCCTTCGAGAGGAATCTTATGGTGTTTTCCCTCAGTCATTTAACTTGGCACAGGCGGCAGAGGGAAAGAGCAGGGCCTTCACCCACAGCGCAGCTATGCAGATCAATTGCTCCATACATGTCTCTACAGAGTCTCAGTCTTGCTCTTGGAACAGCAAAGGCCACCGCGTGAAAAAAATAAAAAAATATGATGTGCATACAGTATATAATATAAAAATGTAATTATGTGTGTTGAGAGTGTGTGCACACACATAAACACAGATGTGCTCAGGTGAAGAGAGGCTAATTTCAGGGAATGTGCCGCAAATGAAAGCCGATGGAGTTCACCCTGTCTGATTTTACTTGATCACAGTAGGAGAGCAGGGTGCTTTCAAAAGCATAAAGTATATGTGCGGCTCGGAGCCAGAGAGAGGCTCTCATAGCAGGGCCTCTGCTGTCTGTCAAACACTGGCAGCTGCAAAGAGGAGGGATCCTCTTCTGACAGAACACACCGGCGGAAATGAAGGCCTTCAGACTAGAGGTTTTTCAGGAGGTCATAAGGTGAAAGGTGAGAGGTCACCAATAGAGTGTCAGAGAATGGATGAGTAAAGCTGTCCTATTTGTCGTCAAGTAGCCTCTTAAATTTACTATGACAGCTTTCATTCAGGTTACTTTGAATGAATGCAGACATGACTTGATGATCTAGAAGGGGTGTTTGCCTGACAAAAAAAGACAACAACTGCTTTACCAACTGATTTGTACGACAGTCTTAAGTGTACTAGTTATGCTCCTCAAATAAGCATTGGCTAAGATCATTTGAAGAAGGCCCTGACAGCTCTGGAATGCATACCTGTCCAGGTGAAGTGTGCTGGCAGTGCATCACCATTAACTGCCTGAGAGAAATAGCTCGCTTCAAGCTGTTTCAGTTTGAGTTATTATTATAGTTATATATAACAACAGCCATACAGTACTACCCCCTGCTGCCCCCAACAACACACACACACACACACGCACACTCACACACACACACATACACACACACACACACCATGAAAAAGAGCTCACATTCAGATAAATAAAAAGTGTTGCCCCCCAACTCAAGGCCCAAACTCAATCTGACTCTTTAATTGCTTCTAAAATAAGAATGCCAGCCTCTTCGTCTTCTTCTCCCTCCAGTGGATCAATCAACATCATTAAGGAGCAAATCGATTTCATAATCTTTAAATCTAGCCACACGTCAATCATTTAGTCACCACCGATGAGGCTACCACCATGTATCCCCAACACAAAGTCATTATCAATGCCAGACAGTGAACAATGGGTCACAACATGTAAGAATGTTAACAAGCCGAAGCTTGCTGGCAGCAAAGGATGTAACAGTGTTGGTTATCAGACTCTGCAGTGCACAGAGACTTATTGATGACCACTGAGACGGCATGTCATTGTGATGTCACATAAATAAAAAAGTAACAAGGCTCTGAAGGTAGTCGGAAAAAGGAGGAGCAACGCGTTGCTGTAACCACGAGAGGATTATTGGCATCAAATATGAAGAATTACACTGCCAAAATCTGATGCAATCCTTCAACCTTACTGACAACCACAAGCTCAAGAATCTATGTAACCAACAAACCATGCACTGAAATGGCTACTGGAGCCTCCAAAAGCCGTTGAATACCTCCAAAACACTATCAATTATACATCCAGCATCAAATTCCTCTGGACGAAACGATAAGTATAAATATAATCTTATTTAATACCCGAGGCGATTTGTTATCTTTAGGATCTGAGTCACTGTGTCACTCAGACGTGTTTGTATCTGCTGCTCAATCACTACCAGCTGCCTCTGACCACAGCCCCGAGCAGGGCTGAGATACCAGCGCTCCCCCCTCTATGATTTTGTGGCCTTTTTGTTTTAAATTGTCAGGCAGCGGACCATATGGTGAGACTGTCGTGCTGCTGGCAGAGCAGGGATGTTACATGTTTATCTGTCAGCACCGCTGACACAAACAAACAAGCCTCCGACACTATGATGAAGTTCTGGTGCTTGCGGTCCTGCCCCAGGGAAATTACCATGTCCCGCGGCATTCGGTGCACTGCATATTCAAATGAACTTCTGCCACACATTTTGTGGCTGTGGAGTGTCTGTGCACAACAAAGGATCATTCAGACTACTAAGACCATAGTAATGTGTGGTGAACATGTGTGTGTGAGTGCATTAGAGGATGCTTGCATTTCTATATCTAGGGGGTGTGTATGGTTGGGTTTTGTGTGTGTACTGTACAGTATGTGAGTGTGTGTGTGTGTGTGTGTGTGTGTGTGTGTGTGTGAGTGTGTGTGTGTGTATGTGTGTGTGTGTGTGCAATTGTGTGTGTTTGTGTGTGTGATTGTGTGTGCGTCTGTGCACATGCCTGCTTTTGTGTCAGACCACTCCCAACGGTCTTCTTCCCAACATCTGTCAGGTACTGCACAGCTTTCACTTCATAAGTAGTGTTTTAGCTCTCTGAACAGAATGCTAATTACACCTTGAGATACCTCTTTGGTTATCTAAAAATAAAATATCCTTCCCGGCAAGTTGGGATGGGTAACGTCAGCTGGGCGCTGACAGCTATTTAGATGCCTGTATTTGTAAGCTACTCCAGCAACTAAACGCCTTCAAATGAGTCCGTTTCCCTCAATTTTCTTGTCAAGTGCCCCGAGGTCCCAGGATCCGCCCCAAATCTTTGGCTAATTGGCTTGCATAGTAGTCTCAAAGGTGGAACCTGGGCTGTTTCAGTCAGATGGATGTTGCCTTTAACCTAGCCTAGTTCTGAAGAAGCGCTCGTCGAGGTGTCGCGCCTCCGCAATTTATCATGGGCTTCCAAATGACTCTGTCAAAGAGCTGAAAATTCACTGACGGGGTATTTAGCCCTTCAGGCATTACTCAAGGTGAGGAGAGGAAGGGAGCGAGGGAGGTGTACTGTATGCCTCGCTATGCAGATACGCAGGCTTTCCATTCCACAGGCGGCTATTTGTTTCGGGGCTGGGTTTGATTTGTTGATTCATCCCTCATATGAAGTGGTCTCAGCCACAGTCCTGCAGTCATACTGATCGCCTTTTCTTCCCGCTCCCATTCAGCTCTCGTCGTTCCTTCTAGAACTATCCGGGGGAGAATTATGGGAGTCACCGAGAGGTAACGATGGGTGAGCTCAGGGTCAGGAACTGCAGGCACACAAAGCTGTCCGTACATTATTTGGTGCTGTGTCTGAACTCTTGACATGACGTCACTCACGACACCACTGACAATGGTTGCGGAGAGAAAAAAAAGAGAAAAAGTCAGCCTCTCATTAAGTTTGCAAGTGCTTGGCTTCTTCAGTTAGGTAATGGTGACTGAGCAGTGCACAGTACAGCACAAAGATGCTTGCTGGTATCCGTAGGCTATGCAAATCAGCTTCTTGAGAACTTGACAATTCTCAGGCACAGAACAAGAACTTTTTCTGCTCCAAGTAAATGGTACAGTTTCTTAGGGAGACAGCAGTGTTTATCACACTGTTGGCTGCATCTGAACAGCTACACTTTGATGGAGTCCATATCCTGTTTGGGAGGCCTCTACCTCTGGCTGCCCAAGAGATTTACAACCTTGGTCTTTATCTGTGTGTGAACAGACACAGCTTTAGCTCACCCTTCTTACTGTAAAACACTGCTGCTGCTGGTTTGGTTCTGTGCTTATGTGCTGGCATGGATGGCATGGCTACGTAGGTGTGTGCGTGTGTGTGTCTTTATAGGTGTGTGTGTGTTTGTGTGTGTGTGTGCGTGTGTGTGTTTACAGGTGTGTGCTTTCTTGTGAATGTGGGTGTCTGTCTATACATGTGTGTGTGTGTGTGTGTGTGTGTTTTACTGTATGTGAGTGTGTTTATAGGTGTGTGTGTGTGTGTGTGTGTGTGTGTGTGTGTGTGTGTGTGTGTGTGTGCGTGACTGTCTATACAGGTGTGTGTGTGTGTGTGTGTATGTGTGTGTGTGTGTATGTGTGTGTGTGTGAGTGTGTGACTGTGTGTACAGTATGTGTGTGTGACTCCAATGCCTAATATTAGAAACCCCTGATGAGCCCCACGCTAGGAGCCCTACTGTGATCTCATTACCTCTCCCGTCTCTTCAGATGCGTTCCAATTACCGGAGTGTGAACAAATGACCATGCAATTAAGGGTAAACAAAAGAGGTGTGTCCACATCTCTGAGCACACAGAGTCCCCGCGCTACCTGTCCACTGAGATACAAAGAACATCCTATCCAGCCTGAACCTCTTCAAGCCCTAGTGAAGCTACAGTAGCCCTAGTGAAGCTCTAACAGTACCTCTCATCAGAGGGTGATGAGACTGAGGTTCTCAGAGGCTTTTAAAAGCTTGAACTTCCATGGCTAGACTGTCACAACATGTCTGAATGACATCAGACATTCATTATGCAATTGAGCTGCATGTTGTTATATTCAGAATACACATGGGAATTTACAAGACTTTGTTTGCAAGGGCTGTCATCCCAGGTGTGAAGAAAAAAAATCATCTTTTGACACTCATTCTTGTCCAGACCAATAAAGTAAAGTGCTTTTATTACATTTTACCACAATTACCTTTCTAAAGCAGTGATAATAATACACCCTGCCTTCAATGACTCTCCTGTTCAACACACACACACACACACACACACACACACACACACACACACACACACACACACACACACACACACACACAAAAAAAAGACAGAGAAAGCATGATATCAGCTTTGCTAAGGAAGTGAGTCACAATTCTCTGTGTGGTCAGGTGACCAAAACAGCTGTGGCTACATGAAGCACGCCTCCGCAGCTACACAGCGTCAATTATTCTACTAATATCAGGTCTAATGCCCTTCCTGGACCCTGCCTTAGCCAGCTAAATGCAAGGTGTTTTAATGCCTGTGGCACCACCACAGGGGCTGGGGGAGTGGAAAAGAAAGGGTTGGGAGGCACTGCACAGCAAAGCTCTATAGAACACGGAGTTCAGAGTGGAAACTGTGGCCATTCCGAAAAAGTCATGATAGCATTCCAAAGGTATTCTGCAAGTGTGGGCACAGGCGGCCTGGGAGAGGAGCCAGCAGAGTGTATTCAGTGCATGGGAGGGACGAGCGAGAGATGGGCAGAGGGTGTGAAAGAGAGAGAAAGAAAGAAAGAAAGAAAGAAAGAAAGAAAGAAAGAAAGAAAGAAAGAAAGAAAAGAAAGAGAGAGTGCATGACTCAAAAAGCTTGGGGAGCCAGCAAGAAAAGCACATGCAGTGAGGAAAAATAAAGAATACAGACAGAGGAGTGATGGGAAGTGGAAGAGATAAAACCAGAAACAAAGAGAGAGAGAGTGAGAGAGAGGGGGAAAGGAGGGCTGAGAGAAAGAAGGGTAGGAGGGAGGAAGACTGGAGGAAGCTGGGGGAGGAAGTGAGAGTGACTGAAAGAGTGCGAGCCTGTTAACTGAAAGAGATAAAGAGTAGCATTTGCTGCTTAAATCTGCTCCAGCTCTCTGTGCCCGTGCCCACAGGCAGCGCCTGCCTGCGTCTCCGCGCTGGCAGAGAACCCAATCCTGAGCCATCCCCAAGTAGGTCCTTCCAACATCCCGCTGAGAATCTCTTACTTTCTCCCTCGCTTCCGCATCTATCACACCACACCACACCACTCCCCCCACCCCACCCCAACACACAAACACACATCATAAAACACACACACACACACACACACACACACACACACACACACACATAAACACACACACACTCTGAAATGATAGTCCTCTCAGCCAGACACGTCGACAGCCAAGTGTTCTCGATCCAACACTGAGGGAGCTCCGCGGCAACCTGTTACTATCTCCGTCTGAAAGCGCGCTCCAAAGTCTCCCGCTAATAGCACGTTTGCCTCAGCGTTCACTTTTAACCATGCTCCTGATCTAAAATACACCCTTTGTGTGTCTCCCCAAGGCCAAATAAACAAAACACAAAGAATGTGACAAAAATTGTCCACAAGATGAGAAAGATACTTCACTTCCACAATGCTATACACAGACAGACGCATAAAAACAAGAAACATTCTGCTGTATGAAACACATTCTCCATATTCCTCCCATCATTCTGTATCTAGCAAATGTGTTACACCTTGTATATGTAGTCTAGAAGAAATGTCAGATACTGCAGAACTAACCTGAGAGTATGAGGTCACTGTTTATGAACTGACATGACCCCCCCCCCCCCACCCCCTAGTTAAACACACAACATGGAGGGCACCTTTAAGCTGGTGTGGAATGTTAAGTGAGGTGTCTTTAAGGCATGCAGAGTGATGGCTATGAGCTTACCTTGGCTTTGCTTGACGTTTACCACAACTAAAATGTATTCTTTGCAACCCCAGATCTGGCTGGACGTTAGCCCGTGTGGCACATAGAGGCCAGTATCCTTTTCAGACAAGCTCTGTATGTCCTCACTCTTGCATCACAGGGTCCACATTTCCATTTGAGTTTGCCACTGTACGTTCTCCAGAGATAACTGGTTATTGATTGATAGATTAATCCGACTCAGTGTCCCGCACCGTTCCAAATTCCTCAGAAAAAGAAAAGATCTTTAGGATCCCTGTGAGTTTTGCGATTGGCTCCTCCATGTTTGAAAATGTGACTTCATCACCAGAAAAAGAATTCTGACCACATGCTGGATTTCTTGGCTCCTATTGTTATGGCTATGGTAGCTGGGTATTGTTAGGGCTATTATTGGTAACACTTTATTTGAAGGGGTCTACATAAGGGTGACACAAGCCTAAATGACATTTAATTCATGTTTATGACTTGCCATTAATTGTCACTTGGCTTTTGAAATGCAGACTTTAGGGCGCAGACATAACCAAAAATAAATGACACTTAATGATTTAGATTTATGCATTTAGCAGACGCTTTTATCCAAAGCGACTTGCATTTGTCAACTATCAGTTACATCAGGTCCAGCAACCACGCCACCACTGCATTAACGACAACATTCATAAACGTGAATGAGGTGTCATTAATGTTCATCATAAGTGCCATGACATGTTTATAACAGGCTCATGTCACACTTATGCAGACCCCTTCAAATAAAGTGTTCCCCATTATTATTATTTGTATTATTATAAGCATTTCTAATTTCAAATGAGTTGACCTTTGACCTTACCTTCTCTTATCTCATTGTCCTCCTCATTAGTTGCAGGGTCTTTCTGCTTCTGTGGCTGCACAATGTCATTACTGGCATCTGTGCCTGCGCCCTGTGCTGTAACACATGATCACATTCATCCTACAGCACTACAAACACATTTGGGCACATATCCACATCCATAACACCAATAAAATACCAGGTTTTTGTATGATGTGAGTGACTATGTCCACTATGTTAGTCCCAAACCACTCAAGGTACAGTAATAGTGTTAAAACTCATCATTCTCTACCAGAATGTGGGGTAGCATTTTGTGGCAGTAGACAAATTTAAGGCCTGATAACATGCCTGAGCCTATTGTAGTATCCTCATGTTTTTTATCTTTTTTTTTTTTTTTTGCTTTGGAATAGCTATTATTATTATTTTGTCTTTTTGAACTTTGATGTTGCCCTTTTGCATCACTGTTCACTTAATTGATGATGATGATGATAATAACTGTATGATTTGTGGATTTTCAGCTGTACAGGTTACATAAGCAAATTAACAAAAAATGTAAATTATACAATGCTTACTCATGTTCTGGCACATTGCATAACATGGATTTGTCCATTTTTATTTTAGGGCGAAATGCTAATATCCAGATCTGCTGGACCTAAATTTCTACAATTATTCTACACCATGATCAACAGATCAGCGTCTTACCCTTGTACTGTCCCAACAGTGGCTTGCTCTCCTTGTTTCCACTAACAGCTACAACTTTAAAGTTGTACTCCTGGCTAGGGTCAAACTTTTCTATCACAGCCTTCCCTTCAGTCTTTGACACAAGGATTACCTTTGACTCTCCTCCTGCAAGAGAATTGGCACACACACACACACACACGCACACACACACACACACACACACACACACACACACACACACACACACACACACAC
>JASCQY010000068.1:5301580-5322708 GCA_030264315.1 Sardinella tawilis
ACACACACACACACACACACACACACACACACACACACACACACACGCACACACACACACACACACACACACACAGAGATTATTATTTTGCAAACCTTTTAATTAACACTGCTGTAGCTTAATCTGACTTGGGAATGATATTTTAATGAGAGCCTTCGTTTCTCTCTGCCTCTCAGCGGCCCAGAGAGTTACTGTACGTTCCTAGCAGCACCGCGAGGGACGAGGTGCCGAGATGCTTGGCGTTTGAAATTAGCTGCGGCCTCTCCGCCATGGAGAGGGGGGGGGGGCATGCAGGCATGCAGGCACGCAGCCACTGCTCTGGGGCACACACAGACAGGCGGAGGAGCCTCCGCGCTCTAACACACCTTTTCCCGCATTCCTCAAGAGAACCCAGAAGACTCAAAGACAACTGGAGCAAATTTCCAGACAAACACTTAAAGTAAAGCCCTCTCTGCCACAGTGCGTTACGGTAGATGAAAGAAACCCTGAAGCTAATTTACTGATGATGGTCATCCATTAAGACACTGGAGATTACCAGGATAAGGATCTTTAGTGCTGAGGGTCTGATCTTTAATTCCCAAGTGTTGCATTCTGACCATTATCTAGCCTCAGTAACCATAACAGTCTGCTGTGCAGTGTTCTGAGGTGCACCACAGAAAAACTCTGCAACCTATCGGGGTGGGAATCTGAATTAATAATCTGACAGAGCGATCTGTTGTTGTTCATTGGTTCTTCCAGCCCCATTTCCAGCCCTGTCTGCCTACAGGCAACAGATTGCACAGGATATTGTGTGGGCATGTTGTACAACCAGAGCCGTCAAGCATATTTAACTGCAAGGCATGCCAGAACGTTTTAGTTATTCAAATTACAGGAGGATTCCATTTCCAGTGCCTTTGTGTGTGTGTGTGTGTGTGTGTGTGTGCGTGTGTGTGTGTGTGTGTGTGTGTGTGTGCATGTGCATGTGCGTATGTGTGCGCGTGTGTTTTGTTTTCTCTGCTCTTTATAGTTTCTACTGAGGCTGTTGTGCAAAGTGAATAAAAATATGATAATGGATCTTGGACCTGCACTTACTGAGCACAATACAATCATACAATCAATTAACCAGTCAATTGCACTCATGACTGTACCACTGGGTACAATCCAGATGCTAAAACAGACAGTTGGAACTTAATACGTTGCAAGAATGTGAATGACATTCAGCGCTATGCATCCCTGCAATTACCTGCTTGAAAACTTCTCTAATGGTTTCTCACTTCAAGCAAAAGTCTTATCCAAAGACAGAGAACAAAACAACAAGATACATATCTGTAAGCAGGACAACATCTAAAAGCCAGTGCACAATGGGCCATATCAGTCTTCACATGAAGAACTCTTAATGGCCCGACACTGGAAAACACAGGAAAACCACAGACCACAATGGTGCACCAGAGGGCCAATAAATGACATAATCTATCATTTAAAATCCATTCAAAGTGAAATGAATCACAAAATTTGAACTTTAGACTAGTGAGCCCTCTCTATGAAGTATGAGACCATCCTGCCAGTGACTCTACATGCCTACGTGAGGCCAATGCCGTGGCTTTCATTTGGCGGCCACACAGTTCCTGCGGCGGAGAGTGGGGAGGCAGCTGCTGCTGCTGCTGCCCTGTTTACAGTGCCTCTCATCTGACACTCTCTCCATCACTGTGATCAACGTTCCCTCCGGGCCAGGCCACCAGAGTTGGCGGCTGACTGCTCCAGAGTGAAAGCCAAACACCAGCAGAGAGAAACGAGCCCGAGTCGGCCTTAAATCAACGTATAGGAGACAACTAGGGCAGACCCGCAGGTGTGGGTTTAATGGATCTAAACGTAGGTCAGGTCGTTTCAAGAACTGAACAGGAGGAGCCAGGAAAAGAACCAAGATGATCCTGATCCTTCCTGAGAGTGAAGATCTAGTCATTGTCATTAATGGCTTGCAACAGCCAATTAACAAGGCACCTGTAAAAATCAGACGTTTCAGGTATATACTGTAGATAGTCGTGTAGAACGCATTCTTAGACAGCTGTGAGTTGAAGTGATTTACACCTCTAACAGAAAGTTTAGTTGAAACTAGCTAATGCAGTGTTCTGTAATATGGATCTCTGTGGAGAGCACTGCCTACTGTAAGTGAAATTATATTTCATTCCTTTTTTGCAAATGTCTTGCTGTAAGACATAAATGCAAGGAACAAACTATTAAACTTACCTGACTCTGTGTTATAGATCAGCTTATAGCCATCAAAATCTCCTTTAGGCTCTTTCCAAGACACGCTCAGTTTGTCTGTGCCCAAAACTTTATAGCGTAGTCTTCGTGGAGATGAAACTGGTTAAAAATAAAACATAGCAAGATTCTGTCAAATATCTCACATTAGAAAAAAGAATGTAAACTGATTATTTGTAAATGGTCACATGCACAAACAAAGATGCAAAGTGGCAATAGTTGAGCTTCAGTCTAGTCAAAAATTTGTACCTGTTAACATGCCACTTTAAATGAAATTACGCTACTCATGATTTTGCTATTCATGATTCCAAATGCAGGGGGCAGACCTGAAAATGTAGCCATACAGCAACAGGTCACTAAAATACAGTATGTCTGCCACACGTTCAGAATGGTTCTGTGCCAGAACACACTAGATAACTAATTCAATGCGTCACATAGAATTGTATAAAATCATAAAATCAGACTTGCTCAAACAGTCTCTAAGCTCATCTAAGCACCTGTATGGCATCTCATTCTTCAGAGACTAAATCTGATCCCCTTTGGGACGTCATGAGAAATGTTAATTAAATTGATGTTAACAGATGGTTTCAAGACAGACTGAACCCCACATATTGCCTTCAAAGAAAAAAATCTCCATCTGCTTGCATTACAAGTCAGAGTAAACTATATATGGGCACAAAAAAGGACAAGAATATGGCGGAAGATACAAATGTCACAATCAAGCCAAGTCTCATTCTCTCAGCCAGGGACCGCTATGGCATCACGGCACAAAAAACGTGCCATTTGCGTCAGCCGATCAATGGGTAAACACTGAAACAATGTTTGTATTGATAAAATCAGATTTTGTCATTATTACGGACTGACATTATGCTGTACTTCTTACAAGAGAATGAGACTTTTTTCATTAGGGGCTGCTGGGTTGAAAGACAGGGAGAAGTGGAAAAAAAGAGAGAGAGAGGAATAGAAAACTGGAATAGAAGTCTGAATGTCTATTCCTGCCATTAAGGTGGAAAACAGAATCTCATCGATCCAGGATGAAAAGAAGCATACCACTTTCACCATTCCTCATCCATATAGGCCTAATCCATACAACCATTCACTACAGTACATCACATTGGCAAAACCAAGCCCAGTGCAAACACATTCCCATTCCAAAAAAATAAGTCAATATCAGAGAACAAAATATGAAAATCAGTGTGCAGCAAACAATCCCACAAACACTGACGTTTGTGTACTCATTAGCAAAAGAGACATCTGGCACCACTCTGCTTTTTAGATGGCTACACCTGCTCCCGACTGGCAAAAGCAGACTGTGCTTTAGATTGTAAATGGTTATGACGAGATTTACTGATGTAGCACACCCCCAAAAAAAAAGCATGTGGTGCGGTTTCACTACTCTGAAGATTAGGCACTATTAAATTGAAAAGATGCATCATCATACAAAACAAGCAGAGGACCGAACTGGGCACACCAACCTGATTAAGAGAACAGGGAATTGGACCATCTTATATGTCTCTGAAATGAAGATCTCTCATCTGAGCGGAGTATTAGGCCTACCTCCCAGTTAGGTGAGCCTATACTGTAGGTTGACTGTGGCGCTGCTTTGTCCTTGATTAATGCCTCTCACTTAAAGACATGCTGGTAACTGAGACATACTGAGAAAGTGTCTCAGAGGAGACACACTGTATTCTCAGAGCTCAGAGGCTTAAGTAAAATTGAGGTCAAATCTTATATCCCAAAACTGAAATGCTTGTGGTACTGCATGAGAATGTTTACTGTAGTAGTCAGAATTATGATACCCTTAGTAATAATAGGAGGAACATGTATAGGCCTAAGTGAAATTCCTTCAGGCTAACAGGTAACCTAAGTAGATGACTGAAACTACCAGCCTCTGACAATGCAAATTTGATGCATTTCAATAAATATTTACCAAGAAAGAGAAAACTCATACTGTAAATATCTAAAAATGTTCTGCAAGTATTGCAAGTCCTTGTTAATGCAAATTCTTAACTCTTCAGCAAATCCTATTCCCAAGACAAACAACAACTTGAAGAAGACTAAATGAGCTGGGTGGACTCTCCCCAGTTATCGCTTAACCTGTTGGTTGGATGCCCTCCAGATAGGGTTGGCTCAAGTCTAAACTTAGCTGGGCTTGAGTAGTGTGAAGTGTGAAGCCACCCTTAGGGAAAGGAGGTCTTTAGTTGCTCTCCACCAAAGACAGATTATGAAAGACAATAACTCTCCTGTGGACAAATGCGTTTTTTGCAAGAGAGGTCATGAACTCAAGTGCAGGAGTGGATAATTCACAGCCACACAAGTAAGTTCCACAGCAGGCCTTTCATGAAAAAAACAAACATGTACAATAATAGGATGTTTGACATTTGGAATAAGGACACGTACACAAACATAAACAAACACAAACATGAGAGAGACATGAAAATAAACAGTGATATAAAAACGACACTGACAAAAAAATGGACCCACTACTGCACATCAAAAGGAGACAGACGTCTTCAGGACATGCATGACAGACCGAGTTTACCTTGACCCTGCACCGGCAGAGGAACAAGCCATACTGAAGTCAGAATCAGCAGAGAGCTGAACCCTGCCACCTGCATCTTTGCGGACTCAGTGGACACCAAACTCAGGTCCCTAGGTGCAAGAGCAAGACTGTCAGCAAGCGATGAATGGGTTTGGTGGAAACCTGAACAGTCGATCATTACAATATCGCCTAACACCTTCGAACATTCAGAACAGCAAAAAGTTTCTGATTTCATCCGCAGAGAATATAATTGCTTAGTTTCTTACATGAACGCTCAAGTTTATGCGCCGAGATAAGAGTTCGAATGGCTGAAAGAAGGTTCGAGGGGATAAAAGGTTAGCCTACTTTTAATTGTCAAATTGTTACAGAAAACATAATGCTGATACAGCTGTAGTCTGGTGTTTTAGTTATGCTTCACGTCGTTAAATTGTGTAGGCTAATAGGAACAACATGTAGACTAATATTAGACTAATATTAACGTCAAAGACTCAAAAATCCATCTCGTGCGTTATGGGTAAGAAGACCTCTACGGGATAAAAAAGTGACAAGGCAAATCCATTCAATGATTGTAAGCAACCTAATGTTACAAATAACCTGCGATGTGCATTAAAGGTTAGCCAATTCCAACAGGATGAATATAGCAAATATTTCCAGTGGTAGAAATGCTTACCTGTTTAATGCATAGGTTCCAGAATACAGTTACGGAATTTTCTTGTCCGCTGCACCTTGGGGTTCTGTCACCGCGGGCTGCTCAAGCTAAACTATCAGTAGCTCGCGCGCTGGCAGTTGAGGCATGCATGCGAAGGTGGGTGTAGCTCGCGCTGCTATTCATTCACCCATCCCTCCCAGCTATTCATTCTTTCACCTCGTTTATTCTTGAGTGAGTGAAAGAAATAGGTTTCTGGGCAACCGAATTTATTGTTGACGTGACTGTTGAGCAGAGGGTGAAAGAAAACCTTGCAGGCAAAAAAAAAGCTTAGATGAGAAAAGGAAATATTTTCTTAAAGCTAATATACTTGTGAGGCAACTTGTTAAAAGCTGCAGTTAGGTCTAAAAGTAATTGCAGATTTCTACCATTCTGACTAGGAAGAAAGTTAACCTGTATGCGACTATCAAATAATGCCAGCGGATTTACAGGCTAGACTAGGCTAGCCGTAGGCTATGTAGTACAGTATAGGCTATGTAGTTCTATGTATTTATTCACTGTTTATTAACAGTTTTTTCCATTCTATTTTTAAATATATTTGAGAAAAAAGACAAAGTTTAAGAAGCTTTTGCATCGAAGCTCTGAACCTAACAAGCTTTTCTGTTCATGAGATGTTCACATTCCTTTTGTTCTATTGTCACTGCTTGTGGGCATCACATTTGTCTTGGCTCTCCATTCCAAACTGCCATCCTGTCAGCTACTGTTGTCCAGATGACATCTTGATTTGCATAGGCCCTACTATTTTAGTCACAACAACAAAGTTTTGTATTTGTTGAACAAGTCATCTCTTGGATGGGTCTAATGGTTTTTATGTTAGACTCTGCCTGTTCCATGCCATTAATCTTTCACTGTATCATCTCGACAACTGTAATTATTATTTTTTTTAATATGCCTGGGGTGGGGGGATCAGGCAAGCATGAAGAAACATAGTTCTCACATGTTATCTATACATCTGCCATGGACAAATTCAACAGAACCATCAACAGCATTTAAGTATAATTCTGTATATGTAGCTTAGCCTATATAACTCATTTGTCATCAGATGGGATGGCATTAATAATCAGCAGTGAACATGGCATGGCAGAGATCAAATTGTCAATCTTGTTGCATAACTGACCCCTTTATATCCACAGAGAGCTGGAACCACCCCCTCAGGCTAACTTATAGTCAAGACGCACCTACTTAGGTGATGGCAATGTGTCTCTACAGGTTTCCTGGAATGTTATGTTGAAGTCATCCTCACATAAGGTCAAGGCTCAAGAAGTGCAGAAGAGCTTTTCATTTTATTCAATATGGGTGGAATTCTCCCTTGTGCTAAAGCACTTCGCTGCACACTTTTCAGTCATTTGTGAGTTATGCGAATGACTTAAGTCTGTCACTTAGCCTACCATTAGGCCAGTTGCACATTCTTGATACACACTTACATGTAGGTAATGTACAGTACAAAATGTATGCAGGTTGAAAAGCGTGGAACTGAGCATGTGGGAGAATTTCACCCATAGTGTAGGCTACTCATGTCCCTTGACTGCTCTTTCTGTGTAAGGGTGACATAAATACATCAGTATAAGGCGGAAATGGTTCTGACAGATAGGGAATAATGAATAAACCATATAATAACATCTGTAAGGCACTGAAACATCAGGTGAAATAGGGTCAAAGTCTTCTAACATTACCGGCAGCATGCATACCTCTCAAATTGGCTTAGTTTCAAGATAATGGATTTACATTAATGTTATTGAATTCATGTCATGCAAATAAAAGTGTTGCACACTGTTAAATGTTAAAGGAACAGTTCATGCCATCCCATTTTGAAAACAACAGGCTCTTCTCACATCCACCTAGTCTGGTTTGTCAGGCTAACATCCACCAGTATTCTGCCACAAACCCACAGTATACTGATGACCCCTAACATCATTTAGGGGTTTTGTGAAGAAATCCCCTTGGACCAAGTCCCCCTTCAGGCCTTTTTTGTCCCTGTCAGCTCCACAGGTCATTTTTCCTGGGACCTAATAACTCATGATGCTTTAACTTTAGTGCCTTTTAGGAGTCTTATTAGGCAGTGACATACAGCCTCAAATAGCCATTACAAAATACGGTAGCTGTGGGAAAATTGTGTGTGTGTGTGTGTGTGTGTGTGTGTTGTTGTTGTTGTTGTTGTTTATTGAACTGTGCTGTAATATTTTAGTGTCTAAAATATTACATTTATGCAGTAAATTGAAGTGCTTTGTGGGCCTAATATTTTCTGTCTGAAACATTGCATTTAGCCTACTTTGTGTAATAAACCTGTGGCCAAACTGCACGAGTCTGGTGCTTGGCTTGG
Source organism: Sardinella tawilis (assembly GCA_030264315.1). Lineage (NCBI taxonomy): Eukaryota > Metazoa > Chordata > Actinopteri > Clupeiformes > Clupeidae > Sardinella > Sardinella tawilis. Next base: position 5,309,387 of record JASCQY010000068.1, read on the forward strand.
TTTATTCTAACAGTGCCTGCATCTGAACTGAAAATTATCTGAGGTTTCAAGAATTTAAGCACCCGTTAAAGAACTGCTGAGTGTCTACAGGAAGTCTCAACTTCAAAATGAAATTATCATAAGCTCATGACAGAAGGTGTGTCTCAGTTGGTTACTCCGGTAGATAAAAGCCATGTGAAAGTCTACTGTTTACACCGTCCTATCACACTGTCATTCATGATGAGGAATCACTGGTGAGGAAGTAGTCAGAGATAGTCGAAACACACACTGCCATCTGGTGATGTTGATAAATGTAGCGCTTGATCTGTGGTTGCTGTGCTCTTTATCCACACGTTATTGTGAAGAAGGCAACAGGTGATTGATTGTAAAACAAAAAAGTGCAGGCTGGGCCAGGGGAAATAATCAGTTTACACGTAAATATCTGTAAAGGCCAAAAAGGAAATCTTTCCACTGGTCAAAAGCTAAAATGTAAAAGATTTTTACTACCCAGTAAAATTGTAACGCCAAGAGGTGTAGGCTATCCTCGGGTTACAATGAAATTTGTAGTGCGCGCTCACTCACTCACTGCAAGCTAACTTGAATGGAGACCATAAATCATCGTGTTCCCCTCTGAGTGCCGTCTACACTGGCCATATATCCATCCAGTCTGTTAAACTTAAAGGGGGTCAGCGAACAGGTGGAGTTTTTTTTTTTTTTTTTTTTTTTTGCAGTCCGAGAGTTAACATTCCAAATGAACCACGTTCAAAAGTTTGAAACGTTTCTCCTCCTTGTCGTTATGGATTACAGTTACAGCAGCAAAGGTCTTGAAACTTTGTCTCCATCTGCTGGTGAATGAGAAACCTCCATTCATTTATGTATTTATTTATTTTAATTTTAACATTTATTTTATTACATTTATTTTAAATGTATTGGTTTTTTTGTTGGACTAACGAAAGAATAAAAGACTGATGACAACACATTGATAAAATATTATATGCAATTGTATTAATCGTTAATATAAAATAACTTGATAAAATACAACACTAAATTATAGGCATAATAAAGAAATATACATGCAATCACATAGAATTCATTTCCTATAGCCTATTTTTCATTCCATTTCACCTCAGATACATTGCTAAGATTCCACAATATTAAACAATAAGTTATCAGTGTAAGAGAAGAAAGAAAGTTATGTCAAAGAAATGAGGCATGTCAAATGGCATTGCATATCCAACCAAGTACTGACACAAGGGCAGCCTAAAATACACATGTGAAATATGAATTTCCTAAGTTTACATTTAATTTCACTTACATTCTCTATCTAATATGTCCTATTTTTTCCGAATAGTATATCAAATGCATCAGATAATCATGTTTTTGCTCAGCTATCTGCTGATTAAACAAAGTAAACAAAAAAAGCACAATATCAACAAAGGACAAGTAACTAACAGTCAATTATCTTTCTTTGACCTTTTACCCCATAAAATGCTCCCTGGGTCAACTACAAATAGGCCAATGAGCTAAGGGGCCTTCTTTTTCTCACAGAGATCATTCAAATACTTTATCTCTAAGTGAAATAAAACAGAAATAGACACAAATGCATGCCAAATCACCAAAAGTTAAAAAAAAGAGGAATGACGCCTATAATTCTTAGTCTGAACATTACAGGCAAATCTGAAGTGCTCATCACTTTTCACACACTGTTAAGTTACTATATGTGCATGACATAAGGCCCGTGCAACATCAGCAAGGTCACACTCTTGTCTACAGTAGTTGTCTTATCTTGATATTGTAACAGTGTGAGAATCCTCCTCTGAAAAGAGCTGGTCTGGGAAACATGCAAAGGGCTGGAGAAAAATTAGGAAGGAAGAAGAATCATAGAATTTCTGAATGGGTACACATCTTTGAGCATGTTGTTTGTTGTTGTAATTGTTGCTGTTATTGTTGTTGTTGTTGTTGTGTTGGATCTGCTTGCACCCTGGGAGTATGCCAGCAGTGGCTGCTGTTTGTCCTCAGCAGTCGAGAGGTTCCATGACTTCCATGACAACAGTGCGTGGACCAGTGAGAATGAGGTGGCTGACGGTCCGGTAGTCCAGAGCCAGGGCATTAACGCCATTGACGGAGACCACAAACTGACGAACCTACAGAGAAAACAATTCTTAGTGATCGAACCATTTCAGGTAGGCTACAGAACAGACTTTAGTCTTAAAAAAAAAACATGATGAAAATTATAAAAAATCCAAAGGAATATCTTATGAGGAAACTTTATTTGCTTGGATCAAATATTGTTTACCACATGACAGTTTGTTTGTGGTTTGTGTTACTTTTTTTTGACTCACACTATAAAAACTCAGCAGGGTCAGATACGCTGTCTACCAAAATAATTTATTTACTGTACATGAGGCAAATTAAAAGTAAAAGAAAATATTTGTTTTTCTGCAGTGGTACTCCCTAAGGGTATAACGTCATGTTCCCACAATATTGGAATTGAAAAGCTGTAACATAGGCCTACTTTTTTTCTTGTGGGCCTATGAAAGTAACTGTTATGACACATTATCTGTCAGACAAGGTTTAAAAATAAATCTCACCTTCATTCCAACTGCTGCAGCGGGGCCACTAGGGTCCACAGCTTGGATGTGACAAGGACCGCTACCTCTGACCACGAAACCCCAGCCCACATCATCTCCCACAATCTTCGACCAGGACACGCAACACAAAGTGATTTAATTTGAGTGTTATACAACGGAACATCATCCATAACCAGCCTATGATAGGTTACTGTTGGTCTTTAAAAAAAAGTATAATCACATTATTAAAACATGCAACCTATTTTAGATTACTTCTTGATTCCAGATAGTTCAGTTAATTTATAGCTTATTGGATCATGTGAATCTTTAAAATGACTATTTCCTGTTATGCCCTAATACAGGAAGGTGAGTGCACTTACAGTGAATGTCCTCTTCATGTAAGGCCCCCCAGGTGTCTGCAGCTCCTCTGGACTGACCTGTTTCTTCACAACTGTGGGAGATAAGAATCTTATAATCACTTGTCAGTTTTGGACAAAAACAATAATTGTGTGGTAATACTGCAGTAGTAGCTGGACTCCAGAGTCTCAACCAATCAGATGTGTTTCCCAGATTCTCTCACCTGACTTTGGATTGTTCAGCACTGGAGAGTTGCCATGGCACTCACGGTCACTCACTCTGCCAGGCTGACCCCCTGACCTGGGCTTCACTTCTTTAGACGGAGAGGCTGAGGACACGTGAGGGAATGAGAGAGAGAGAGAGAGAGAGTTGGGGACAAAATATAAAAAGTTGGGATGAAAAGAGAAAGGGAAGAGAGAGAGTTGGGGACAACATAAAAAGTGGGGATGAAAAGAGAAAGGGGAGAGAGAGAATACAGAGAGAAAGTATGAGAGAGAGAGAGAGGGAGAGAGAGAGTATGCATACACATATAAATCTACATGTTATGAAAACAGAGGCCTCTGACAGGCCAAACTCTAGCATCTCATCAGCATACCAATTAGATGAATGCTCAGCTTTTAAATAGTTTTCAATGCAGGGTTACACCGTGCATGTACACGCAGTAGGCTATTCAACAACATAATAAGATCATAACTATGATAAGGTGAAGTATCTGAGGCAGGTAGAGTGATATGCATCTTATCATCTTGCATCTTATCTTCTGGTCAGAGATCAAATAAGAGGGAAAAAAACATGAAAAGTTGACATCATCCATTCTCATCTCAACTTGACATGGAGACTGTTGAAATGATTATTTTCTGGTTAGTTCCATCTGTGCTACAATACAGACCCAATAACCAATAACCAAATATTATAAATTAACAATAAGGGGGAAAATTAGCTGAATAAAGACGTAAATATAAGATCTAAATGATAGAATAGTGTTATTTTATAACACAATTCCAGTTTCCAAAAACGGTTCATCTGAGAATGTCTTTATCAAGTGGCACTGTTTACTCCCTTTGGTGTTGCCACTACATTCCAAGCAAGCTAATATTTACCTACTAGCCTAGCAGTGCTAATCTGTGTTGCATAACATTTTTATCAGACTGTGATTAAGTGACTCTGGGTTAACATAAAACCTCTCCGAAAGACAGCAGTGTGTACAGCACACACAGTTTGTGATCCCATTATTTCTAGAGACAGCACCTGTTGCCTTTTCAAAGTAATACACTCTGACATGTGGTGACAATGAGACACATCTTGCCAAACAATATTTATCAGTGTGTGTCATGTACAGCACTGTACGATACATGCACAAGGTCACAAGCCTAGATTATCATATGGTCAGGGAAGTTGTACCATGTTGTCTTTTCACACTGAGAACTAACATTGCATACTGTCAGTACTAATTTCATTCTTGAAACAAAATATTTAAAGTTAAATAGGAGCATAATTTAAAAACATCTCATACAGTAAAAGAGTGACTGTTGTATTTTCATCCAATATAAGCAATAATAGCAAGAAAACATTGATAGACAGCAAAAATGTCATGGTTCCTGTTTTCTGTTACACTGTGAAAAAGGATTTGTAATGCTTGCTTGAAAAATGAGTGGAAACTTGTTGCCTCAAACCAGTTAAGTGACCATAACTAGTCTCCTTCAAGTTATGATAAAAATAAATTGAAACAGACAAGTTATCTTTACTTAGTTCATTTGAGGCAATGAGTTTCCACACATTTTTCAAGAAAGCATTACTGTACAAATCCTTTTTTACCGTGTACTGTTAGCTGCTTAAGAATCTCAACAAATAGTGTAAGCGCCTGACACTTACGAGCAGTGCGGGGTCCCATGCTTCAGTACCCCTTATAGATGTGCCAACACAAAGTGCCAAGAGAGCGCGCAAGGTGAGTCCTATCAGCACTGCGCGCACCGATCTGGTGTAAATGTTAAACTAGAGGGCAAACTGCCTGAACGCAGTGGGAGGGACCAGCATGCCTTGTTGCCAGGCTATCGGAAGGTGGGAGATAAGGGTCTGAAGGGAGCAGGAGTCGCTCATCCTCGGACAGCCGTCGGCAGAGATGGCTGGGGTTTTTCCATTGGACAGTCACTGGATGTCAGGCGTGCTTCTTCCACGCACGGGACATCTCTCTTCAAGGTGCAAACAACATGATAAAGACAGACCCAAGAGGGCAGGAAAACCACAGCCACCACAAGAACAACATCCGGAGACAAACAGGCCTAGCTTTTGACATCTGACTATGTAATACAGTGCATTTCTCTGAATCATGGAAATGAGTTTAGGCCATATAGATAGTAAATATACTTTATGACATTATGCAGTAATACTGTATATCAACTAAACTCATTTGGCTCAAGTCTGAAATGAATGCTCATGGTCTGTAATCAGTATTACAAATGACATGTCTGTAACCAACCATTAAGCTATATAATTATAATGCTCCCCACATTTTTAAAGCCATCCTCTTATTGAACTACAGTACATGTAAGTGATGTTTGCCTCATCAAACATTTACAAACATTTGCAACCAAACACAAATGTAAGCTATAGTCAGAGTATTTTGTGCAATCTGATCTATTGAAACAATGCCTCATATCCGGTGAACACGTTGGCCACAAGTTGTACAAAAGCAAACTTGTTGACATACTGTGAAGGAGAGAATGACTAATGAGAATGGAATTTAGATCAATATCTGCCCTCTGGTCAACATCAAGCTGTTGGATTGAACTAACACTAGGTCAGGGTCATGTAACTGTCTTGGTCCATAAACTAATGTTGACTATTGTCTGTGCTGTTTACTTTGCCTTTTTGTCCTTACACATCACTACATCAATAAGCTAGCAGGCCTGAAATTGTGACTTGACTCTGAAAACAGGACAGGAGTTATGGCGAAGACCTGTTTTGTTTTAATTAAAGTATGCTTCCTATCTGGAGACTGTTATGTGACAGGCAATTAGGATATACAGAATCTCTTGCAGATAATAGGACAGTAATTTCATCAATACACAATCCCTTGTCAACACACGGTTATTAGAGTGGAGTGAAGTCAGGTCAAAACAGCCTTAGACCCATGCTGACACTATTCACACCAGTCTCTCTACAGTACAAACCCCTGTCTTCACCTCACACCAATACATCAGTCTATACCATATAGGCCAAACAAGGATCTTTATCTGTATCTTGCAGATAACAGATTACAGTTATTAGTCTATGGACTCAAATGCACTGTAGATTTTTGACTGCCTTTGGCCATGTACTTGTGTGACAGGACACAAAAAAAACAAAATAACTGTTTATAGGAAAAGAGAAGAATGGAGAGTGGATCACAGGAGCAGAAACACACACACACACACACAAACAAGCAAACACGCACAGACACACACACTCTCTCTCTCTCTCTCTCTCTCTCTCTCTCTCTCTCTCTCTCTCTCTCTCTCACACACACACACACACACACACACACACAGATCTCTTGAGCAGCAATTTCCTAAAATGTATCTACATGTTAAAATATGATTTGCACATCATATTGAATTTGTACTTACAGTACCAGATGTCCATGTCATAGTCAGTTATCACAGCAGGCACCATGTACAGGTCTGTCCAGAGAGACAACTTCTAGAGGGAGAAAAAAAAACCCACACAAAGCAAAACAGTAAACATTGTTCCAGATGTATCACAAGTTATACTGTATAATTGTATTCTCTCACAGTGTAACACGTGTGTGTGTGTGTGTGTGTGTGTGTGTGTGAGTGTGCTTACTTGAGTAGAATGCTATTAACTAGATAGGATCTTTCAGATGAAGTAGAATCTTCAAAAAATGTTGCACTACATAAAGACCACTAAAATATTAGACTAAATAAATTACGCCACCTTTGACGCCTCTGTTTGGCTACAAAAATAAATGTATGGACAAAGTCTCCCTCTGTAGGCTACGTTGCAAACAACAGCCATTCACAGGACAAGGACTCCATGGTACTAGAAGAATCCAGGATTCACTGCACCTCCTCATCTGACCAGTAGAGGGAGAAACATTCTATTAAACTTGTTCAAGCTTGTTTCTTTTGGAACACATGGAAGCAACAACAGGTCTACTCTACACAAAATATGTATATGAAGAGGCTGTGGCTTTGTTGGGCTAAATGTAGCAGAGTTTGTCTTCTCAACAGAACAGGAAGTTCTTCTGCCTAGCTGAAGAATGTTGCCACATTGACCACAAAGTTACAAAACCAGACTGTGAGCATGCGTGCATAGTAACATTGTCTGTGTCACTGTGCTTGTGTGTGTGTGTTTGTGTGTGTGTGTGTGTGTGTGCGTGTGTGTTTCTATGTATGTATATGTATGTGTATGTATGTGCAAGCAATGTTCCCTCTATTAGCTAGCTCAGCAGATGAAGATGCGGAAGGACTTTACAATGTGTTCACTGTATCGTTGCTTTGCTGACTCTGTTTCCTTCTCTTCTACATCAGTAGCTTTCCACAATGGCATCAGCACCCCTTACAGAAATCACTAATGCATACGGTATGAAAGGAGGGACTCAAAGCTTTCTTCGGCTTGTCATTATGGTATTTGTGGATTTTCAGTGCGAGGAACAGTAGATGCACTGCTGAAACTGCTGGGCCCTGGAGGGGTTGATCTGTGGACTTTTGTTTTAAAAATAAACATTTTACTATTTTTTTTGTGGTTATACAAGCATCAGTCTATAGCATATGGTGAAACATGGCTTTCTGTATGATATAACTTGTGTGCATTTTTATAAGCTGTGGTGTGAGGTCATCATCACAATGGGTTGTATGGGCATAAATGTGAGAAATTAGTGACCGAATTGTGTGTTCAAACGGACTGTGAAGCTTTGCAGTACACACAAGTACACACACAGCATGAAGATGTGGATATAGTTTCACCTGTTGTTTCTTGAGCCAACATAAGCAGAACTGAGACTCAAGATTATTGACAGTAACCACAAGACCATGCTGTTGTTCTTTGCAAGGGTGTGGGACCCTCATGTTTTGATGTGAATGCTGAAGATCTATGGTTTGCAACAGTATCTCTGAGGCTGCAGGACCCCTACTGTATGTGGTAAAGACAGGCCCGTATTGGAGGAACAAGTTAACCACAGGATATGAAGGATTCCCGTAATCTGTGTCTCAAAGATGAAAGGAAATGTAAAAAGTAGTATAAACTCCACTCTCCAGTTGTAGTATCATTTGTAGAATATAAAATCTTCTCCACAAAACCATGATTTATGTCCTGCTGTTTAACTTCAAAACAAATAGTTTCTTTCTTTTTCTTTTACGACAAATATGTAATGTCAAATGACACTGGCACTCAAAACACTAAAGCGAATACACAAAAGAGTCCTTCCCTTTCAACCATTTTTATATGTTTGAATTCTGCGTGGTGTGCACTTTACGAAGTCAATATTTGCATAAACTTTGGTCAAAGTACATCAGTTGAAGACTTTTTCAAACAATGGCAGCACGAGTTTATTTGAATAAAGTTCAAAACGTTTTGACAAGAGAGAAAGGAGAGATGCCAGCTTAGATTGCATGAGTAGTGAGGATGTTGAGAGAGCTTGGCATACTGTATAGTACTGGGAATTGATGATTGTAAGATATAACTTACTATTTGTTTTTGTTTTGGTTTGGTTTTTTTGCATTGACCAGTAACTGCAAAAAAAATCTGTGATGTTTGACATTGAGCAAACGCAAAATCTTTACCACAAGCTATCTCACTAAAAGACTAGCTACCAACTTCACAAGTTTCAAACTGATATGGGCAGTCTTAAGTGTAGCCTACTGTAGGTTTTAACATGTCTGTCATTCAGCTATATATACTTTGTAAAGCACCAAATGAAATTTAATGCAAGAGCATAAGTCTTATTATTTTTAGAGCATTATCTTATAATTATTTTTGAGTGAATGTGTTTACACAATAGATAAAAGTAAAACATTGTTTATGTTTTTATTATCTGGATTGTAATAGATGGAGGCAAATATTCTCCCAGACTCTGTAGTCAAGGGCAAAGTCAAGTGTGCCTGGATTGGTTTGAATCTTAACAATCCAGTGCACAGATGTGCAACAATGAAGGCATTGTGTAATTAGACAGCTTGCCAAGTCAAAAATGGCTCTGAAGGTGGATGCAACTTCACATACTCAGATAAATTATCACTTTAAGGTGAATGGGGCCATTTTTAGTTTGAGGTTTGGAAGACACAGAGAGGGAGAACGAGAGAGAGAGAGAGAGAGAAAGCACTCTTTCACCAAGTGAAATTAAACCAGACCTTCAGGTAAAATGAAACCTGACTCTACATGGCACTCAGTCTGATCTGGCTGTTAATCATAGCCTCTGGTAAGAGTGGGACGTGATCCAGTCAAAGAGCGGATGCTGCTGGGGCCAGCCGTAATCCCTGCCAGGGGCACAGTACAGACAGACAGTGCATGGAGCAGAGCTGACATGCCCTTCAGCTGTCAGTCTGCCCTCAGCCTCCTCCCGATAACTATGCACCAGGTTCTGGGTTCTGTTGCCTGCTGAACAATTGCTCCCCTATAACGAAATTATCATTGCCAGGGAAGTGTTGAACTGTTAGGGCGACAGTTTGAGTGCAAGAGACCCATGAACACAATTTTTGTTTGAAACTCAACCAAAAGGGATGACAACTTATTTTCAAGTTATACTCAACCCTAACCCTAGGTCAGTTTAGATCAGTGTGATCTTATAGTTTAGCCTAACATCAGATGTACAGTAGACAATTGTTTATTCGATCCATTTTCAATTTTAGGCCATTTTCAATTTGAGTGATGTGCATTCTGATACTGTAAGCCAATGCACTATGCATATTCATATTTATATATTGTATTTTTAAATCTCTGCATGCATCCCTGTGTTCCTTTATGCATAAAGGGGAAGCAGATGTCACCATTCTAGCTGTGTGGGGGTGTGTGCGTTTGAACCCAAATACTACTGGAACAGCCTTGAAAGCACTGGAGTTGAGCAACTGTTTCCCAAATGTTGTGACATCCCTGGCGGCTCTGCAAACAGCCCACAACTAGTGCAGCTCATGGTGCCACAATGCATCCCGTGAATCCACAGATTTGTCCTGTGAGAGGACAAAAATCAATGGCCAAGAAAGCTTTGCACTGACCAGCTTTGCAGGAGCTTTACTCTTTCTCTGTGTACTTCATGGCTTCATGGGAGCTATTTCTCAGGTGCATGATAAGACCTAGCAGATAAAAGATTTTCAGTGAATGCCTTGATGTAATAAAATTGTTCATTGTAAAATTATATTTAATACTTAAAGATTAGGCCTATGTATAACCTTAAATAAGTTTTACATCTTCTATCCTTCCCACCTTGGCTCTCTCGCTCTCTCTCTCTCTCTCCTCTCCCCTTCCAGAGTATACATGCGTAGGAGTGGAGAGTCGATAGTTAAATGCTGAGTGTTGTTTGTAGAACATCACATCACCACTAGCGCAGTTGTGTTAGGGGGCAGCTGTGATCATTACTTCACCCGCATTGGCTTGCAGAAAAGCGCACATTGTGCAAGGTAAACAACGCGACAGTGCCGACCCCACGCCCTGACCATTCGATCTGCGCGGTCAGAAGTGCAGTGGCGCTCGGATTGCCGATACACTGGGAATGCACCAAGAGGATACGGTTTTTGGAACATGTTACTGGGAAATTTGGTACGGTGAGAAAATGTTGTGGGGAATTCTGGCACCAGAGAGTTCTCGTTTTCTTTTTTGCAGCAATGAATGTCCTTGTAATGTGTCCGGGTTATGCCGGTGTTGAAATCAGCACCGTCTCTGGCCTTTATTTTGTAAGGATTTAATGAAAATAGAATTTGGGTCAGTTGCAATGTAGTTAATGCTGAGACTTGTATTTCAATCGGTTTATTCCTTGTAAAACAAATTCAAAAGGATAGCCTAGGTTTATTTTATGGTATTTTGACCGGACTTTCTGACACATGATCAAAGAATCAATTATGTATTGGGAAGATATGAAGAAGCACGGTCCCCTGTTGTTTGTCTAGTTGAACGGCCAACAGGCGAACCAGCTAAACATTAATCTCATGTAACCGTTTCTACTTGGAGTTATAGGCTATTATATTGTTCGAACGCAGCCTAAAGAAATGTGATGTGTGCTATTATATTAGTGTAGTGTACAATATGTCTGCTAATGTCTGCTAATGTATTAGTTCTGTAAATGTTTGGCAAGAAAATCAGGCATGGATGATGTGGATAGTTATGTGGCATGGATTGTGGATGAATAGATGTCATGTAAATAGACTCTCAGAGGGAATCTCTGTCTCAGTATTTTCTATACTACAGTCTGGTTTGACCCCGTTAATTACCTCTGTGTTTTTTAATAGTAGATTATGTCATTTGAAAGTAATGGTTGGAGATGTTAGGGATCATTAATACAAAAGCTGCTTAGTTAACCGGAATTAGATGATATAACAGCTTAATTTAGCCTATGTTTTCCATTTTATTTGCCTGTGATAATTTGTGCACTATAAACTGCACATTTCTTTAATTCAGCTATTTTAGGATAACCTACATTCCTTCCCTTAGGTAGTAATTGCCTCTGCACTCTTGACTGGAACCAAAGTATCTTGGGGATATGTTTTTCAAGCTGGGCAAGACCCGGATTCACCTCCAAAATCAAAAAGTAAGACCGTAAAAAAAATTAATAAGAGCGTATGGTGTCCCTATAATGTGAAGTTAAGCAATACATTTCTTAAAATTGCTTGAGAGACAAAGTCTCCAGAGGAGGGATAGAGGGTTAAGTAACTAGGTATTATGTAAGACTGCTTTGAGATTTAACTAACCCAGTAGTCCCAGATTGTGGCACTGTTCTGCAGCCGTCAGCTTGCACTTGAAGGTCAGGACCACTTAGTAGGATGCTGCTAAAAGGCCTGGTGTTTTGATGGCAGGCCATGAATTCCCTTGGGTGAGCACGTCCGGATCATGTAAAGGACGCTGCTTTGAGCTGGTGGAGGCAGAGCCACCAGGATGCCGCTGCGACAACCTTTGCAAGACCTACATCGCCTGCTGTACAGACTTTGACGAGCACTGTCTGAAAACAGGTGTGTGTCTGTGTCTGTGTGTTTGTGTGACTATACTCCCCCCTCCACTGAGCACCCCACAAAGAAAGAAAGAAAGAAAGAAAGAAAGAAAGAAAGAAAAGAGAAAAGTGCTTATCTGTGCATCAACATATGCAATGCACAATCCCTGCCAAATGGTATTGCCTAATGCTGTACTCTGCTGGGGGAGTTTGGCTTCCTCCTAAACTAATTAATACGGTGACAGCTCTCTCCGTCTTTTTTGCCGCCAGCGGGAGGTTTTGAGTGCACTCCAGACCGCTGTGGAGAGGTGCGGAACGAAGACCATGCATGCCATTGCTCTGAAGACTGCTTGGAGAAAGGAGATTGCTGCACCAACTACAAGGCCACGTGCAAAGGTGAGGGTCCTAAGGTGGCTGGGTACTGAAGCAAGCCAGTGAGTGAGTCTGTTGGTGAACACACACTCCCTAAACAGAGAAAAAGACTGTGCCCATATCACAACAGTGTAAGATGGCCCAATTGCAAACTAAATACTGTACAGAGAGTGGTGTGCTATACATGTAACAGTAAGAAATGTTTGTCCTGAGATGGGATAGCTGCTTACTCTGCTCGTTTAATGTGTGTGTGTGTGTGTGTGTGTGTGTGTATGTGTGTGTGTGTGTGTGTGTGTGTGTGTGTGTGTGTGTGCTGTGTTTGCCCTGGTGTCAGGTGAAACAACATGGTTGGAAGGAGACTGTGAGGAGATTGAGGCTCATGAATGCCCAGCAGGGTGAGTATGTGTGTGGTCTTTGCTTGAGGATGATTCAACTTCTCGAGATGTTTCTCAACAAATCCTGAAATTGTGAAATATTGTTGCTCAACATCAGCGTCAGTTATTGATAATTTAGGACTCGATAATAATTTAGATAATAATCTCATTACTCTGACTGTTTTTCTTACAAGAGGAGCATGACACCGGTGTTACTGATTTCATGTCTGACTTCTTGTGTGTCTGTTCTCCACTGCACAGATTTATACGGCCCCCGCTCATCATAATGTCTCTGGATGGTTTTCGCGCATCATACTTGAAGAAAGGGAAGCCAATCATTCCAAACATAGAGAAACTGAGTAAGCATCTACTGTATGCCTTCGGAGGGAAACCTGCTGTCATTGCTGTATAGACCATGGCTCTGGTATAGACCATTTCAGGTTCTAATTCCATAGCTGGACAAAAGAATGCTTGAACATTCTATCTTGGTCCCCAACTACTTCCTGTTACATTAACATAATATGGAATGTTAAACAGGAAGTT